>VUOU01000052.1:0-36099 GCA_025436335.1 Bursaphelenchus mucronatus
TAATATCGGCATAAATAACTGACACCCGGAAAGTAAAGAAAAATTTTTGAAAAAAAAGTAAAATAAGATCATTCATTCGTGACATCGCAAAAAATGAATTTTGACCAAAAAATTACTTTAGTCATCTAAATCCCCATAAAGAATATGACGAGAATGGTGACCAACAAGGCAAAGGAGGTGATTCAAGTTCGAAACAGAGCCCTTCGGAAAGTTTGGTTTGTTTGATCAATACGAAATTGAGGTGAGGGAAAGGGAGACGAAACGACTTTTGGTTTTGTACGAATTTCAATTTTTCGTTTGCGAGAAAGATAGAAAAGGGGTGGGAAATCATGACAAAAGAAAGCCGAATGGTCAGAAATTTTCATAGCGAGATCAAAAACTATAAACGATCAGCCCCAGACAAAAAAAATCAAAAGATTACATTATACATGAGAATACAATTAACCAAACCAAAATTCACTACATTGATAACAAGATCGTACGGTAAACAATAAGACAGCAATCCCCCATATGAACGAGTTCAAACAATTTAGATTAAACGAAGATCACAACAATATAATTGTAAGTTATTCAATACATTAAATGTAATTTTGCTTCAAAAAATCCATAATTAATCCTCATCATCCGAATCGATAATTCTATGTTTTTTGCGTTCCCTCGAGGTTGTTGCATTATTGTCATCAGAGTCCGAATCAATGATTTTGGCTTCTCTGAGGACTCTCCTGGATCTCTCATCCTCCTCAGAGTCGTCCGAATAATAAGAATGATACGGTCGCTGTTGCTTGAAATTCCTTTTAATCGCTCCCAGATCACCCTCATCTAAACATATGATAAAAATCTTGGTTTTGATATCAAAAAATAACAAGTGTAATATCACAAAAATACCTCCTGAATCGTCTCCTTCGATGAATCCACTAGTAAGACCAACCTCCCTAGCTCTTTCTCGCACTCTCCTTTGCTGGGCAGATCTTCTTGCAGCAGCTCGAAGCGATTCTTCTTCTTTTTTGACCATCTCCTACAATAATATCAAGTATAAACTTTTATCTCAAAGATAGCTTAAAATCATCTCTAATTCGTATGTATAGTATATTCTGTAATAATCCATACCTTTCTCTGGCTCTCTGGATTCAACCCAACTTCATGCATCAACTTCACTTTAGGTCCCTTATTTGTCTTATCCGCCATGTTCATTGTCAATTTTCTATGAGTTACAGTGTCCGTCGAATGCGGTCGGAATGTATATTTATGCTTGAAGATCTTCTGAGCTTGCAGAGCTGGACCCACACGTGTGTAAAGATGCATGTTGGGCATGGCATCTTGTCGTTGGACTTCGAAAATCTCATCGCCAAGGTACATGGACATCCTAAATCGATACATTTGCAACAAGAAATGCGGATTACGTTCCATCCGACCATTTGACAATTTTTGCGTTAGATTGCTTCTTATACTCGCCAGTTTTTGGATCTTTTACCCATCTCCATCTTATTGTATTCTCAATTCGTAATTTAAGCCGAGCTCTTCCTTCTTCATCAATAATTTCATCATCGTCAACCTCGCGTTGGTAGGCCTCTGGATGCTTATTGAATGGCTTGGGTTCAATTGAGAGGAAATTTGGAGGTCGGAAGAAGACGGGTTCACCCTTTCCGAGATTGATCTTCAAGTTGGGATAGGAGTCTGCAAGCTCCATTATCTGACGTCGAGGCCCTTCTGAAAGCACATGACAGTAGTAAGCAAAATTTGGGGCAATTACTACATCAATAATCCAGCAAAGATGCCAAAATTTTATATTAACCACGACGATTTCCTTACCATCTTCATCTGAAGATGCAGCAAGCTGTCTCATTGCTTCTGCTCGTCGCTCTCGTTCTTCTGGAGTCAAGTCCTCTTCTGGTTCTTCCTTCTTTGGCTCTTCATCCTCACTGGAACTCAGGGCATTGCCAAAAATCGCATCAGCTTTTGTCTTCCCTCTCTAGAACAACATGGGTAATATAATTGGTCTAAAACAAGAAAACAAAAGATAGAAAATAACTTACAACGTCGTCGTCATCGTCGGACTTATCAGATTTGTCCACATTGTCGCCTTTTCCAGCAACTTCCTTATCACTGTCATCTTTATCGCTTGATTTCGCGGATTCTGGAGATTTGAAAACTTTTCGTGGTTCTGGAGACGATGCAGCACTCGAATCGGAAGAGTCTGAAGCTATTACTGACTTCTTTCGAGAGGAACTGTCCTCCTCATCGTCGTCGTCTGACTTTTCTTCGGAAGATTTACTTATTTTCTGCAAGAAGGGGAATATTATCCATGAAGGACTTGAAGACCTAAACCCAGAAATAAATCAAAAAACTACCTTTTTTGCCGGTTCCTCCTCTTCATCGGAATGGTTTGAGCTTGAGTTATCGCTGTCATCGCTGGAATCCTTTTGTTTTCGATTGTCTCCCGAAGAATTGTCGTCTGAAGAGTCTCCAAATTTTGATTCCAATCCCATGTCCCTAAAGATCCACAAAGTTACTGCTAAAAAAGATGTACAAAAGAGATTTATCGAAAACAACAAATGGCGCGCAAGCTTCACCTCGTTTTTGCAATTTTCTTGGTTTGGAAATTTTTCATCGTATAAAATGTATCTCCAACCCGCAGAAGTCCGGGCGCGTTTTGCATAAACGCGTTTCTTGTCCAAAAAATATGTCATCTCATGGATTAAAAAAACGCGTCCTTTAGGTCATTCCCGCCAAAACTTTTTGTACACCGAGGTCTGATTTTCTTTGTCCGCTCCACAATCTTAGAATGTGCCTTCTGAACTTGTTGTAACTTGCTTCATGATATATTTTCTGGATAAGGGAAGATTGCTTGGGGCAATGTCCAATTGGTTAGGGCTTTACCGGTCGGAACAGGCTAGGAGCAAGCTTTTAGGTATAAGGTTTACATTTTTTTGGTTATTTTAATTGAGCTCAAGTGCTATTTATTTTTTGGAACGGTCACGTGGACGTTCTTTTTGCAATATTTTTTTGCGGGTTTGTTGTTTGCTCCAAATTTCTTTTACATTACTATTGTTTGGGGACGTTTGGTGGAACTGATCGATTTTTTCATCACGTTTTTGTTTATGTTTGCGGAAATGTAAAAAAGGCGTTCTCTTCTCTGATATTGAACTCTTGATATCCGCGAATAGTCGAGAACGAGCCGAGTAAATTGGAAGTCAACAACTTTGTACGGTTTTTCTATGGAATAGTGAATGTTTTTTGTTGTTATAGGTACCTAAAATTTTTAGTTCAAAAACCCTACAAATTGATAAGAGTTTAATCAATTTTTGGCTGATAGCAATCTCAAGAGTCACTCGTAGAGTGTTCTCTTCCACACTGATTCGTGAACGTCCTTTCCTTGAGTAAATGGGTTGTTCTTCTCCAAGAGGTCTAAAATAATATCACTTGAATGTTTTGTTTGGGATTGTCGTCTTTTTTCCCAGGTCGTGGCCCTAGATAGCATGATGTCTTTGTTTTGTTCTTTGAGTTGGATCCTTCCCATTTTCGACGCTTCGATCATAAATATTCTCCGTTTTTCCGATCGCTGAAGGAATTGTGGGCCTTTCCTTTTCGTTCTGGCCGTTTGGATGATTTCATACAGATGAATTGATTATTCTTTCGAAAATCGACGTGTCTTCTGGACAAAGATTGCTTGTTTGTCCCGTTTTTTCTTAAAAAAAATTTAAAATCTTAATTGGTTTGACCTCGGATTTGCATAATCAATCTCCTTAATCGCTTTTCTCTAGTTTTGAGTCACTGCTCGTCTGTGTATGCTGCCGGTTGGTTTTATCTAATTTGTCATTCGGAAGGTTCGGTAAGGTTGATTGTGAATTTTTTTGCGGAAGGTGTTGTAGTCGGTGTAATATTCTTCCGACTCAATGTTTTAGCCCCTTTTAAATACGCTTTTTGAGACCCCAACAGATGGCGAAAGCGATAAATCGCCAGAACAATCCTTTATGTTATCGTAATAGGATCTTGTGTTTCTAATCTTCCGGATTAGTCGTATTTTTTCTTATCCGGTATTTTCGAGACGGCGATGCGGTTGTTGTTGCGACAAAGTGCTCATTATTTTCCCGACAGACTGATATTTTTGTTTCTGTTCGCGTCGTTTGAATGTGTTGTAAATTTGTCAGTCTGGCAGAAAAGAATGGATCCTTTTGTCGCTATTGCAAGCACAGCTGCGATCGCGCGACAAATTTTTATTTTTTCCTGGCTGACGGGCAGGTTTATGACCCGTTCAGAGGGTTTGAGAGAAATATGCCACACGCAAAATTTACGTGGGGCATATTTCTCCACAAACTGCGTACTTAAAATCTTGCTATGATATATTCGACGGTCTAGTTATTTTTCGTATCTATATAGCGATCGAATAATTCTAATCTTCAAATTTCAGGTCACAAATGTCCTTGAGCAAGAAAATGGCCGGAGTTAAAGTCTCTGGCGATAGCCGAAAGAAGGTGCCGGGGAAGTCGACCATCTTTGAGATGACCGTTGAACCAGGACGAAAAGTTTATCGTTTTGATGTTGAGATAACTTTGATCAAGCCAAAAACTGAGAAGGTTTTGACAAAACAGGTTGATGCGTAAGTTTTTTCGATTGTTATGTTATTCTGTCATTTATACTTTGCTTATTGCTTGCTTGCTTTCAGAGGTTTAAGAATACTTCAGCGCACAGCTTGCGTTGACTGCATCGAATACCTCCACAGACAGAAAAAAATTCCGAAATACGTGTATGACGGAAAGAGAACATTGTTTACACTGTCGGATATGAAACAATTTGTAGTTTTGTTTTCCTATTTATTTTTGTTGTTTCGGCTTGATGATGACTGCCATTGTGAGGTTTTATCCGAAATTATAATTTCAGACGATTGATCTCGATTCGAACAATTTACCAGAAGGGACCAAGAATTATGCCAAGGGAAACGTCCTCAGAGTTGATGTGATCTCCAACGCTAAGGTTCCAGTATTTGATTTTACTAATTTGGAAACAGCCTTAGTGGATAGCATTCGAGAACAGGCTGACCATTCTCCGAGACAGTTCCTCGAAATCTTGACCAGTCAGTATCTTGTAAATACGTAAGTTTTTGGATGTTGTGGTAGCTATGTTTGATTTTTCATCTGTTAATTTTTCCATTTCAGTGGCGAGTATCAGATCATCGCCTCAGGCACCTTGTTCAGCAAGCAGTGCCTTTCCATGGTACCTGGAATGGAGATTAGAGTTGGATTATCCAAGGGAGTCAGAGTGTCAGAATACAACGGAAAACTGAGGCCATTGTTGGTTGCTGATAGTGAGTAATCTTTGTCAGTTTTAATTAAAATTGCAATTTTAGTGAGAAGAACGGCTTTCTTCACCTCGACGAAACCGTTGAGCGTCATTTTCCGAGAATTTGGCCAAGGGAGGGGGGCTGAGGCCCAATTTGAAAGGCATTTCAGAGGAGTCCGCTGTTTTGGAACCCATCGAAAAGGGTTCACTTTTGCGATCCGTGGTTTGACACAGCACCCTGTGGGACATGTTTCATGCAACGCCGATTCAAAGACGTTGGCCAACTACTATAAAGAGAAGTACAATGTAGTCATTGACACTAGACTCCCTGGTGTCTTGGCGGATATTCCAACAACCGCGCCCAGATCGCAGATTATCATTCCGTTGGAAGTTGCTCGACCATTGGAAGGTCAGTTAGTCCCAGCAGAGAAGATAAATGAACAGGCTGTCCGAAAATTAGTTATGGTGAGCTTTGATTTTGATGTTGCACTTGGTGATTTCTATTGAAGGCATTTTTTTTCTTTTTAGGAGAACTCGGTCTTCCCTCAAGATCGCTATAGTTTTGTGATGCGTCAAGTCGGTGAAATTTGCCAAGGAAAGGGAGCGGCGTTCTTGAAGGAATTTGGAGTCACCGTCTCGGCCAGCAGTAATGACGTGGATATTCTCCAGTCCAAAGTCTGCGACGTTCAAGCGGCCGGGAATAAGATCATTAAACCCATGCCGAATGGATCCTTTATGAAAGATGCTGTGGATATGCGCTTTTTGAGTTCGGCTAACATGCTCAAGAACTGGTGGGTTGTCATCGACCAACGTTGTGTCGACAAAAAACAAGTTCAGTAAGTTTTTATTGCTTTGGCTATGTCTCGTTTTTAGACAATACCTTCCAAAATTGCTCGGATACGCGAACAAGGCTGGACTTATTTTACCGCCTCCTCTTAAGACCCTCGCGATCAACTTGGAAGATCTCCAAAAGGTGTTCCAACAGGCAGTTGCCGAGAAGCTGCAGTACATTTTCTATATCGACGACGGAAGAGCCAAATCTCATCACGCCTTGAAATTGTTTGAAGCCTATTACAAAATTTTGACTCAACAGGTCATCACAAAGAATCTGGCCGACAAACCACAGACTTTGAAGAATGTGGTGATGAAGATTAATTCAAAGGCATTTGGAATCAATTACATGCCTGTGTTCCCCAAATCTCTTGAGGACTTTGACATTAGAACCAAAAATGATCTTCTAATTATTGGATACGATGTTGCCCATCCGCCACGGGCTCAGCCTGCTGATAAGAGGAAAATGATGGGCAAGAAGGGCGATCCGTTCGCAGCAAATGAAGAACGCGGCGATTTGAGGTCACTTCATCCATCAGTAGTGGGAATCTGCGCGAATATGTCGAAAAATCCAATGATTTTTGGAGGAGACTTTTTCTATCAGGTAGGTTAACTGCTTTTTATGTTATATTTTTGGTTTATTTGACTTTTGAAAGATTTTTTGAGAAGGATAATATTGTACAATGATTTCAGGAATCCAGGAGGGAGAATGTTGAGCCCGAAAAACTTCGAAAAGCAGTAACGCAGCTGTGCCAGAGAGCGAAGAACACTGGACGTCCAATCAAACGAGTTTTGGTCATTAGAGATGGAATCAGCGAAGGACAATTCCAGTACGCGGTTTCACAGGAGTTGCCAGCCATAAAGAGCGGATTCCGAGACGTCTTTTCTGGAGCAGAAGTGTCTGCCAAATTCTCATTTGTGGTCGCCACAAAACAACACAACAAAAGGTTTTATGAATTTGTTGGTGGTAAGATCGAGAACACCAGACCCGGAGATGTGGTCGATGGAAAAGTCACCCGGAGTGACATTAATGAGTTTTACCTGCAATCACATAATCCATTGAAGGTAAGTGGGAGTTTTTTTGGCATTGTAGGAGATAACTGGAGGTCTTTTTTAAAGTGGGATTATTGAAGAGAGGATTGTTATTTTTTATTTCAGGGAGTCCCAAAGATGACCCAATACTCTGAAATTGCCAATGAGCTGCAAATTCAACCAGAAAAACTTCAGAATTTGATGCAGGTTTTGTCAACTATGCATCAAGTTTGCGCCTGCCCGACTTCCCTCCCATTGCCGGTTTACATGGCCGATGAACTTGCTAAGCGAGGATCGGACATCTTCAAAGCTTTTGTGTAAGTTTTGTTGTGGTTTTTGATTGATCTCATAATCATATTGCGTTAAATTTTTGTTTTCTATTTTAGAAACCTCCCTCCAAGCAATGACATAAGAAAGAATATCCAAAGCAACAACGGATTAGAAGACTTTAACGCTTTGACACAAGCCCTGACATACAGCGCCCATCCCCTCGGAGCAACCCGGTTTAACGCCTAGGATTCATGTTTATGTATTTTTTCGATCCAATCGAGTTTAAACTGCCTTATTTATTTTGTTTTCTAGTAACAATCACCGTGCTGTAACAAAAAAAACTTATTGTAGATTATTTTTTTGGATGAATATTGTTTGTTCTCTACATTTGGGATTGTTTGATTTGAGATTGAAGTTTGGATGTTTTTTATTGATTTTAAAACTCTGTGGTAGTTCTTCATATAATGTAGGGATAATTTATTTGATTATTAGAAGTTTGCATTATGGGATAATGGGTCGTTTTAAGCTCAATTTATCCAGAGGTATTCGCTCCCTTTTTGACTTCCTCCACTTGACCCTTGGCCACCTTGATATCCATCGTTTTGTCTTTCATTCCCACCTCCATAACTTGCACTGCTGACTTGTTTTGGCGGCGCTACTGGCTCCTCGTATGGCCCAGCAGCCGGAGCACTTGGTCCTGGCGGCCGAGTTGGCTGATTATCAGTATAACCACCATCACTGCCTCCCGCACTCCCAGCTCCACCTTGATTTCCCTCGCAATGACTGCAGGATCCAGGCATTCCCGGCTCTCCGGGAGGCCCTTGTGGACCGGGCAGACCTGGGTTTCCGGGCGCTCCACGATCCCCGACCCCTCCTCGGATTCCGTTTGGTCCGGGAAGGCCGGGTTTTCCATCATGACCTCTTCCTCCGGGCTGCCCCCGAGGCCCCACTCGGCCTGCGGGACCGGGAGGGCCTGGAGGAGCGCCGTTGAGAACTTTTCCACGATCTCCGGGAACTCCTTTTGGTCCTGGTGGCCCGGGTTCTCCACGAGGTCCAGGGGGACCTGGAGGACCGGGTCGGTTGTTGTCTCCAGATTTCCCGCCTCTTCCTGGGATTCCGGCAGGACCTCGGGAACCTTTGGCTCCGGGAAGGCCTGGTGGTCCGGGTGGGCCAGGCGGACACTGAAAATGGGGGATTAAATCACTCATTCAGACACTCTGTGTATTTATGCGGGGAATGACAGTTTTTTTGAAAATCCTGAGAAATGGATATTGTTTTAGACACCTTTTAAGTCAAAAAATGTTTAGAATGCCCTACTTTCTGACAAGCATTTGTTCCGGCTGGTGGAGCAGGAAGATACTTTCCAGGACGTCCTGGCTGACCGTCAGTTCCAGGGAACCCATCCTTTCCTGCTTTTCCATCCTTTCCAGGTGGTCCTCGAGGTCCAGGACCTCCTTGAGTGCAAGCACAACAAGCCCCAGCACCGGCAGCTCCCGAACCATAAGGATTGGAGTCGTATCCACGCTTCTGACGAGAAGCCTCGGGTTTGGCAAAGGTCATCTGCTTCCATAAATCTCGAGATTCCAGCTGAAATGAGATGGATAGTATAAATTAATGTGGTAAAGTAAAAAATAAAGCTTTCAGATAGAAAGTCATGGCTAGTGTAGCCTAAAAATGTTCTCAAAATTTACCTTGCATAATTCCACATCGCTCAGCATGATGCTGATTTTCTGCTGCATCTTCAAGTGTACTATGGGTAATACAACAATTGTGGCCATAAGACAAAAAGTAGAGCATATTGATGCCGAATAAACGGCACCATGACTCCCGAAGATCATTTTCGTCGAGAGTCTGACTTCGAAAGCCCTTTTCTCAATGTGTTTTATCAAAAAAATACCTTCGTTGACTTTAATTCGGCGATTGACCGAGATTTTTTTGAACTGATTCGAAATTGGGTCGGGGATTTTTGGATGGAGAAAAGGTTGTAAGGGAGTGATGAAAGGGCATTTGGTTTCACTTCGATGTAGTAAAGTTACTGATAATGTCAGTAAAAAAATCGATAAAAGCTATAAAATAGCCGGAGATGGGAGTATCTCAAAATTTGCCGGCTTTTTTTATAAAAAGAAGCCATTTTTTATGACCGTCTCTCCACATTTTCATAGTCTCTCGTCTCTAAAGAAAGTTGAATATCTCGGCTGAAGTTGCAAAGTTAGAGCCAAAACTTTCAAGAATTTATATAGGCTCTACTTTGGTTTTCTACACTTGATTTGAAGAAATTCTAAGCAGCGCAGCTTGATCTGCGGTAAAAAAAATTGTCATCAAAAATAAAAGAAACTTGAAAAATATCAAAATTCTCTTTATACTTATCATAAATAGTATATTTTTACAACCTTGAGCTAATAACTGGGTCCAGAATCAACAATTGCTTTCTATTCTTCCCTGACAAAGTCTTCTCCATGGCCTCTAAAAATCTCTCCATTGGAACAAAATCCATTTCCGGTCCTCGAAGTTTCTTTTCAATTGCTAGTTTCTAAAAATTATAATCAAAATAAATTTTAGAATGTGGAAAAGCACTTGGATAACTTTTTCTTACATGAACTTCATTGAGAAATTCCAGTCTTTCTTTTTGATTTTCTGGCCTCAAATAAAAACCAGCTGGGACCCCGAAAACTCGTATATTTCTGAAGACCAGACCTCCAGTGGGGATTTGATGGGGCTTCTTGGACATTCCACCTACAATTAGCGATTATTCGAATCAAAACTATTGCTTTAGAACTGTCAGCTTCACAAAAAAATTTTTTTTAAGTCATCGATTTTTTTTGAAAAAATTCTTACCGTATACCAACATTAGTCCGTCATTGGCCAAGCATCCGGCCAAGGCCAATGAACTCTTTCCTCCCGCTCCATTTAATACCAATTTGGGCTGGGTTCCGAATGTTTTTCGGAAATTTTTTGAAACAATGACGAATTCCTCTTCAGTGTAGACAAAATCAGCCCCCAAATCTTTCAATTGTTTCTTCAGGTCTTCGATATCCGGACGATTCCGTACTACATTCACCGTTTTATAGCCCAGGGCTAAAAGAGATCACCTTAGTCTAAGTTAATATCTATAAAAATTATATTAATCATCAAATTATAAAAATTATATTAATCATCAAATTATAAAAATTATATTAATCATCATAGTACAATATAAAATTACCATTTGCAATCTGAATAACGCACTGGCCGCAATGCGAATTGGCCAAGTTCTGTACAATAAGATCTCCTTTTTCCAGTGGGACATATTTCTTGAGCATTTTCCATGCTGTAATGGGATTGCTGAGCATTGTTACAGCTGTTCCTATATCAACAGATGGATCAATTTTGAAGCATTTGTCTTCTGTTTGGATCTCGTACTCAGTCCAGGCTCCTTTTGAGTCTAATGGAAGTACTTTGTTACCAACTTGAAGGGAATGGACATCTGACCCGATCTGAAATTCAAATTATATTGTACTTTACAGTGATGATAATTTTAAGGTAAAACAAATTTGTTTTTAAACAGAATATGACAGGATTTAGTGGCATAAAGCAGAAATACACTCCAGCTTGCCTTTTCTACAAATCCAATAGCTTCGTTTCCAGGAATTGCGGGAGGAATTGCCTTCAAAACATAAGTTCCTTCAACAATGTTGATATGAGCCGGCAAGATTGTGGCTGCTTGATATCGGATCAGCACTTCTTTTGGCTTCAGATTGGTGGAGATGAAGATACGATCTAATTGGAGGACCTAAAGAAGCGGCCGCACATATTAAGTCTCATTAAAATGACAATGGGCGCCGCACTTGAGCAATTTCTCATGTCACTTACCTTCCGTGGATCTCCAGTTTTATGAAATCTCACGCATCTCACACTTAACTTTTTCTCAGAATCTCCAGGAAAACACTCCATTCTTTGGAATCAACTACAGTTTTAATTAGCAATTGCAACCACCAATTGTGACAATCAGACTCTCCTCTTTACACCGTGATCCTTGCAGTTGGTCGCTCAAAGAAAATGAAATCAATTCGCGATTAACACAACACAAGGCACTACAATTTATATAGCAAGCTTTTCTCAAAACAAACCAAGTATTAAATAAAATTTGGTAATGATAAGGAAGTTTGACCGTTTATTTATTGAGAAAACAGTGATTTATAAGAGAAACAATAAAGATTCGCAATATTTTGAGACCTTTTATATACATACAAATTTTGTAGCATGAGAAAGCGATCACACCGTAAAAATGTTTGTAGTTTAGAAAACCGTGTTGTTTTTTTATGTAATCAAAAACCGGCTATTTCGGAAGCTTTGCAAATGAAAAAATCTTTAAAACTGATTGTAAGTTCTACAGTGAATAACCGGTTTTTGAATCGTAATTTGAGTCTGCAGACCTCCCAGACTTATCTTCTCTTTGTTTACTCAACCGTAACTCAGTCAAAACAACAATAACATACCACATTCTTAAAATCATCCAATCAATTGTAAATAAAATTGATTTATTGGGAGTTATTATATACAATCATATAAAACATTGATGTTAATTTGCAGTCTATGATTTCTAACAATGCCTAAATGCAACAGTAATCAAAATTACAAGAGGAGTAGAAGGAGGTGCGTATTGCAGTTGTAGTAGCAGTGGTTATTTCTTGACATTGGTCAGGGGGATGATGTAGGGACGGCTGAAAAGATGAGGACTGTAGACAAAATATGACAAGTTTAAGTAATGGAAGCGCTTTAGGGGCAATGTACGAAATGTGTTTAAAATTTATGCACGTGCGTTATCTTGGCCATATAAAAGTTCCCAGAATTTTACCTCATATTACATTACTTTGGATTTGAAGTGGGACCCTCCCTTACTTAAAAAAATTTTTACGCTGTTTCGGACTACAAATTACGGTTGTTTCTTCAAAGCGTGAGCTAGGAATGTCGCATATATGTTTTGGAAATATAGTACTATACAGCTACTAGTGCTCCAAAAAAATCATCAGAAATCAATATTCTTCCGTTTGACCGTTTTTACACCTCAAACAATAAAGTTGTTTTGAAACTTACATAATCTCATCAATTTCTCTTTTTCCTCGTCCTCGGCTACTTCTTCCCCCGCCATGTCTGAACAATCCTGCTGGCGGAGGCACTGCCATTGTCTGTATGACACAGCAAATCATCATTAAAAGCATCAACGCAATTGACAGCCTCATCTTTAATTCGTTTATGAATCAGAGATAAAAATATTCAACGATATTAGTAATCAAACAATTTTCTGGCCAAAAATATCTAAAATCACGCTGTTTCCGCGATCTCAGCCTCCAGAGACTCGAGGATGCGGAATGTGCTTATAAAGGCCGTATAAACAAACGATTTGGCTCGTAATATTGGCAGTTTCAGATACGATTCGTAGGATGGGGACATAAACAATGAGTGGGGGATTTCATTGACATGTTTTCGTTTTTGAAATTGTATATTGGGATGCAGTACATATGGAGCTGCAGAAATTTCAAAATATTTAGGTCTGCTGACTGCGACTATAACTATCTGTATTAAGGGATTCTTATGAGACGGTCTGAGAAAGAAATTTGGTTGTTCAGCACGCTTTAAAAATATTATTTACTATTATCTTACACTTGGTCACCACATAAAATCTTTATTCAAAAATCAAGTGTAATCTCTATGGATGTCTGACAAATGGTACAAAATCGAGTTCATGTTGTCTTGAGAGTGCCTTCACTCGACCATGCTCGCGCTCCTCTCGATTATCATTGAAAGTTGATCTGAATCCGCTCTGTCTTTTGGCCACAAATAAACTATTCAGATCATCCGGAGTGGCATGAATTCCGGAACCAAAGTAAAGTAGAGTCCTTACGCTTGGCAATGCAGTTGTAACCGTAACAGATACAGTAAGCAACAATAGTAAGAAGATTGTCTCCATTTTATCTAAAATTTTATCGTAATTGGTCGAAAATAGACGAAAACATGTTGATCTGACGATAAAGCTATAGTTCCCAGAGCCATAACGTAAAAAGAACACCTTTCGCAATAAAAGTAGAGAGTTCGTTAGTTGATTGAAAGTTATTTACTACAAAAAAACGACGAGGAAAAGACACTAGTCGGTTCTTCCAAAAACTATTCTTTTCAAGGGCCGTTTGGAAGAGAAAGTAAAAATATTTCTTCAAAATAGTCAGTGTTTACCTAGGCTGACTAAAAGAATGAAATATCAAGGTAAAAGAACTTAAAGTAGCCACTTCACCAAAAACCATTGTTTTAGTCATTCATAATATAACCATTCCTTAGACGCGTCCCGGCGCAGAAAGTTTCTGCCAAAATCTTGGCATTCTGCATCAATTAATTTTCGAGAAAATTTATTGGATTTCCGGATTCTTTTTGGTATTTTTTGGACCAATATCATGAGTTTGCGTGCCTTTCATAGATAGATTTAGAAGGGCAAAATAAAATGTCGGGTCTTGGCAAAAGATTGATGCAGATGCTGGCTTCAGATCTCAGAGTTCAGGTGAGAAAACAACAAAAATATTTGTTTTCTTTTGTGTCCAAAATAAGATGAAGTTTGTTTCAGTATGCTCACCCGGTAAAAGGGTTTGTTGGAAGTATTATTACAAAACGATGGGCCAATTATAATGAGCCATTGGTTAGGAAGGTCGTGGAAGAACTAAATGTGCAACCAGGTCTGTTTTTCTGTTAGTTGCTTTTGTGTTTAGGTACGAATATCCGAACGTACTACTTATAAGTCGTTGTTTGAGTCGAAATATGCCATTATTTTGGCGTAAAGTCGCCTATCGTCATGTACAATATAATTAATCGTCCGTTTTTAGATTCAAAGGTGTTGGAGCTGGGATATGGCCGCGGCTATGGAATCGAGGCCGTGTTGGAGAGATTAGGCGAAAAGGGAATGATCTTTGGCTTAGAAGCAAGCGAAGAGATGGAGAGGATTGTAAAAAAGAAGTATTTAATCGAGATTGAAGAAGACAGAAATGTCATATTAGACAAGGTCAGTATATCAGTTTTTAATTTGACTTTAGATTCTGTCGTATGAAGTTGCTATTGTCTTATTTTCAGCTCCCGTTCCTCATAGATTTACCATATCCTTCAAACTTCTTCGACTCCGTTTTTCATGTCGATGTTTTCTATTTTTGGGGACACAGATCGTTCCCAGCGATTCTTAAAGAGATCCGGAGAGTGTTAAAGCCGAATGGACTTTTGTTGTGCGGAATGGAAGTAAAACGGTAAAGGATTTGAGTTAGGTTTATCTTGTTTTAGACTAGAAGATCTGGAAAAGTGGGGAGTAATTGAAAGAAGTCGATGGGACCCGATGATTTATCTGCAGCACTTGGAACCTCAAGGCTTTAGAGACGTTGAGGTGAGGGTTTTGAGGAAATTTACCTTGGTTTTCGGAGTTTAGTTACAAAAATAATATTTTAGGTAATAAAAATTTATTTTTCAGCTAAAATACCATAAAATATTACCAAACCGAGAAGTCCAGATCATTTATGCGCACAAACTTAGTGCAGAAGAGGACGATGCTTCCGCTGAAGAGAAAATGGCCGCATTAGAAGAGGAGATCAAGTATCATATGGCTGTGGAGAGTCTAAAGGAGACTCAGGCTAGAGATGAGGAGTTGCTAAGGACTGTAGCCGAGAAAATGAAGGCCCAGAATGAAGAAAACATAGAGAGAAAGAAGTCAGATCAGAGTAAAAGCCCGTCAGGAAAGACGTGATGATGATAATGATGAACAGCATTTTTATTAGGAAAAAATTGGGCGTTTATGTGGTGTGAAGAGAAATTAGGAATTGTTGATTACTGTAGCATCATTTCTGTTATTGTTTTCAAATTTAAATAAATTTATTGTTATTTTTGATGTTAGATGATTTGATGTCTAAAATAAGGTCAGAACTCCAAAAATTACTATTTCATAGTAAAGTGGTGTTTAATATACTCGTAGTAGCGTAATACTCAATAGCTCATGCTCAGACGTCTTTGCTTTTCAAAAATTCCCGGTGTGCGATGGAAACATTACATTACAGCTCCAATGTTTTATGTGAACGGAGGTAAGTCCGCTCAATAAATGTCAACTAGTGTATTTAGAACCACATATTGGTCATTTATACTCTGCCTTGCTGGCTGATGCCGATCATCGATGGGCTTTGCTGAAGGAAAACAAAAATCAGACAATTTACATCAATTTATAGTCGGGACTGATGAACATGGAATTAAAGTCCAAACAGCCGCAAAAAATAGTGGAAAGACGCCGAAAGAACATTGCGATTTTTATGCAGAGCGATTCAGATTGTTGTTCGAGGAATTTAACATTGGATATACGAAGAATGTGAGGACAACGGATCGAGAACATGAAGTTACAGTTAAAGGCAAGTGTAATATGTACAATTGAAGGGGAAGACGTTTCTAAATTTTGAGGGAACTTAAAATAGTTAAAGGCTTGGTCAGGAATGAGGGAAGATGTTAGATCACGGTATGCATAACCAATCGAGATACTTGCGTCGTAATATAATAAAAAACGAGATTTTTTGATGACTTGTCGAAAAAGGTCAATTCAATGTTTGAAAAAATTATCTTACAAGCAATTAACTCTTATCAATTAACTGGGAATCATGCGAACAAAATTTCATGAAGATTGGATCTTTCCATTTGGGTTACTGTAACAATTTTTCTATTCAGAAATTTGGAATCGCCTAAAATCAAATGGATATATTTATAAGTCAACTTATGAAGGTTGGTATTCCATGGTGGATGAGAGATTTTACACCGAAGATGAGATTGAGAAACGGAATATAAATGGCGAGGAAGTGATGGTGGCCAAAGAATCCCTGTCCAAAGTTGAGTGGATCCAAGAGGAAAATTATATGTTCAAATTGGAAAAATTTAAGGATGCTGTTCACAAATGGTTGACTACGCAAGGTGAGAGAAGTCTTGGAGGCAAACGTTTTGGGAAATATAAAAGGAGATGCGTATTTTACACCTTAATGTTTGATTTTTTGAGTTTCGGTCTTGACAACCTAGTACATTATAAATTTTTGGCCGTAATGTGCCGATTGTGGCTGTAATAGGAATGAAATTAATTTAAGAGTATAGTCTATCGATTTTCATTTCCTTTAGGCACAATTTCCCCTGCCAGTCAGCTCCCTCACATCTTACAATCATTAAAAACCCAGAAAGATCTCTCGATTTCCAGAGACTCCAACCGATTACAATGGGGAATTAGAGTGCCAGATGATGATTCCCAGACCGTAAGCGGTTTTTAATATTGTAATATTTAATACAATCTTTTTGGGTTAGCCAATATTATTTTAGCTCTATGTATGGTTGGATGCTCTCTGTGCCTACTTAACGGCAACTGGCTTTCCCAGCGACACAAAGTGGATGAAGTTGTGGCCTGCGGACATTCATTTTATCGGGAAGGATATTAGGACGTATGTTATACTTGATATTGATAAAAAAAATGGATAGTAGTATTATTTTTGGTTTTTAGGAGGGAATAATATTGATGTTTTTAGATTCCACGCGATTTTCTGGCCCGCATTCCTATTGGCGGCTGGTTTACCATTGCCAAAAAAGATCTACGTCCATTCTCATTGGCTGGTGGATGGAAGGAAGGTAAGATAGAAGCAACAATTTCTCAACGCTAGATTGTTAATATTGGCTTAAAACTTGGCAAATATGCTCTAATTGTTCCGAATTTCATGATTTTTGTCACCAAAAATCGCAAAGCCTAAAATTTCTAAATATTTTTTGACCTAAAGTCATATGGTAGCACCTTGAACGCTTCTCATTTTTCTGATAAAAATGATTTTCCTTCAGATGTCCAAGAGCATCGGCAATGTTGTGAACCCATTTTTAATCAAAGGTCTCCTCACTGTAGACGGATTACGGTACTTTTTGCTTAAACAATCCACTCAGCATAATGATGCCAGTAAGTTTACCGTTTTTGGGGTTTAAATTGCAGTAAATAGCGCTAGTAATTACCAGTTTATTATGATGCAAAGTGATCGAATATACAATTAAATTACCCTGAGGTTTCACCGGTCGAATAACCGTTATCTCCAAGCTCCGCCCCCTTTTTTGGAGGTGGAGATGTCATAAAAATAATGTGAGATATGTCTAAATAATGTGTCAGAAATAATGTAGACCAAAAATGCAGTAGGGAAATACAATAAATACAAAGATTGAGCAAGGAAATTTTGAAAAGAAAAAAGTTTTGTCAAATAAGTAGTCAAGGCAATTTAAAGTGAATGTCGTGGATATTTAGGAGTGGATTTGGGTATAAATCTGATCAGAGATTTGCGTCAAAACGGAATGCCGGACAATATTATACATGGTTCAGAGGATTAGAGACTCCTAGACAACATAAACATTTTTTGGACCACAGGGAAGACTTAAATGTCTTGTCATCTCGCTATTGAAATCTAACACCACTTTTTTCTCAGTGATCTCCTTCGTTGTTGGCAATGGCGCAATTTCATCTTCACTTGAATTTGATTTTCTTTCCCCCTTTTCGAGGTCTTCCTCTAGTTTACGAGGTTTCAATTCCATCACTTTAGGATCTTCGGTAGTACCGGAAGATGTTCTCGAAGTTTGTGCGGAATCGAAGTAGCCGATAATGTTTGGACGTGTTTCTTTGTCATCCGTGCGGACAGTTGTGGTTGAATTGGTTGGTAAAGCAGAGATATTGACTGGTAGAATCTCCATTTTGCGTTGGGTGGGGTTTGGACTAGAACTACGAGAGCTGTGGCCGTTGGTAGAGATGGTACTTTGATGGGTACTCTGAAAAAAATAAAATTAATTTTTGAGAAAACTGTTAGGCATTTCCTGGACATTTTTAGGTTGTAATTTATTTGATGTTGGATATATTAGACGGAAAAATGGGTAAAGGCACATAATATAACCTTTTAATATTAATTTAGCCCTTTCGTTCACCAAAAATCCAAAAAATCCCTTTGGAGGTAAGGGGGTTTGAACCCCTGACTTTCCGCATGCAAAGCGGACGCTCTACCACTGAGCTATACCCCCACGTTTCGTACTTCTCCCATTTTGAGAGTCTATTCTGGCTTACCATATCAATTACATAAGGACGAATTCGACGTTGTCTGGCCAGAGTAGTTGGGGAGATGGGAGTGTTATAAAGGGCTTTATGCTTGTTAGGATTCTGGATTGATTGCCACAGACAGGAGAAACAACTGCCAATACCTTTGAAAATCCAACTGAAAAATTATTGGACATTATACTTGATATTTGAAAAAAATGTTTTAATATATCGTTCAAACCAAATTGTTCGTATTTTAAAACTTACTGCGGCAACCTTCCTCCGCAACAGAAACAACAACAACATCCAAATCCAAAAGAAAGAGCAAATGCTCCGGTCAGTTGAAGGACTATCTCTTGCTGGTAATCCTTTAGAATGGGCTGATCATACTCGTCTTTCAGTTCGAGAAGGAATCGTAGACCGATTAGGATCAGAATGTTCATTGAGCATATCTGGAATAAATTTTAATTTTTTGAGTATTGTTAAAGTTCTCAGGTTTTCTACAAGTTTTTGTCTGATTTAAATATGTTTTTTGCTGTTTTGCAAGGTGGTCGAGGTATTCAACGGCCTTTGCAAGTTAGAGGTTATGAGACACATCGAACATTTCTCTGCAAGTGCAATTTTCAACAAACAAAGCGATTACGGTAGAATAACGTAACTGTTTTCGCACTTTCCTATGTATTGATGACTATCTTTGCTAATCGAGAATGACTTTTCCTTTAAACGTTCTCAGTAATTGTTTTACCAAAAAAGTAATAAACAAGACGATTTACAATACAAGATCATTTTTTAAATCTTTGACGCCAATGGTTTAGCGCGTGATTAAAGGTTTATTGAACCTTTCGTTAGTCTTTAATCTTTGTTAAAAAAATTTGTAACAATTTTTATTTCCAAATATTGATGACAAAGTCCATTAGAGTAAGAACAATGAGAGGAGAAACTTAAAAATAGCGTGATTTTTGGTCTGTAATGCACTTATAATAAACAGCAGAGGCATAAATATTATTTACGGTACTAGACATTCTTTGATGCCGTAATAAAAGCAATTTTAAAAATTTTTGGAAGACGGTTTTTTTTTTTTGATTTTTATGACTTTTGTTGTGGAAAAGGCTAGTCATCGATGGATTGCGCAATCATCGTTGAAATTCGGAAAAAATGTGATTAAAAAAGCAAAGTAAAAAAATCATAGGATCAATTTTAAGGGCAATATCAGAAAAGACTAACATTTTGGGTTAAGACTTGAATAAAAATGTTTTTTATGGGAAAAATTTTGATTTTTTGACTAAAACTTTTGGCAAAAAATTTTAAGCAAAATTTTCAAAATAATGTAGGGTCAAAAAAATGACTTACAAAAACAATGACGCATATCGTGAATCCCCAATTCAATGGTTGCCCGCCAACTTCGTCGAATAATCTGACACTTTCCTTCCTCGAGGGCTCTATTCGCTTCATTTTTCTAAAAAAAATCTAGTAAAATAACTTGTATGACCATCAGAAATTATGTAAATTTATTATAAATTAAACCACGCGTACGTGGGGAAAATAGGTTTAGACGCTCGGGATTTAAAAATATTTAAAGCATCGCGAAGATTCTTGATTTAAACTAAATTGGTGATTAGATTGTGTTTAGGGGGGTCTAATGTAATGTGATTAGGAAGTCTGCGCATTTCAAAGTACGGGTTGTACATGAAAAACAAGTGGTTAAATAGGATGTTTTTGGATTGGGGAACTATTAATTGTAAGGGCAACGGTTTGAAGGGTTCAAAATGAACAAAAGAACAGATAGAGAAAGAATAACAGCATTACACCTCAAAGTGCAATTTATGAAAGTGCAACGCATGGATCTTGGTGTAAACTCGGAAAAATGTAGATTAAAATTCTCAAAGACGAGAAATTTACCTTGCGCTTTGCTGAAATCATCGAGATTTTTAAAGCGAAAGACCTCGAGAATTTGATATTTTTTGAGATTTTTGTAGGGACGAATTGGGGATCGGGGGTTAAGGAATGTTTCTACCGGAAAATCGATTATTACTTGCAAAAAATCCGGATTTTTAGATCGAAAATTATGCATAAAACCATCGAAGATTTGATTCTAACGAGGGGAGTAATTTTACTACACAAAAATCGAAAGAAAGAGATTGGCAAATAAGATTGCCATTGTCCAAGTTTCTCTCCTAATTTTTCGTAGTTTTTCGTGCGCGATCGTAAAAGATATATTTCAAGGTAAAGTTGACAATCCAAGGGCCCGAGAGAAAAAGAACAGTTTCTAAAATAAGAATAACAGCGATATAACTGGTCATTTACAGCATGGGAAAATAAGGCGGAGAAGGAACAAAAACAGTTCGAAAAGTTCCCAAAACAGTTTTTTAGGAATGGGCGGGGGTGACAAAGAATCCATCTTTTTATCGTGTTTCCAATAAAAATTACTTTGGTACAAAGAGCTTGTGCAAACAGTCTTCGAGATTAGCAGAATAATTGGATATACAAGGGACCACGCCTTGTGCAATATAACGTTAAAAAATTGCGGTAAAAACATTTTAGACGGTAAAACGCACTCAAAAACCATATTAAACCCTGCACCGTGCGTAATGTTAAACCACGAAGTTATGAGTAATAAGCGGAAGCGGTTGAACTTTACAATTCAAAAACGGTTTTTGGGAAATTCCACATGCCTCGAGGTGTACAGTGGAGATAAATGAGCCATAAAAAGAAAGAAACTGGAGTAATGGGGAAGGCGGGAAGGAAATTTTGACGCAGTGATTGATTAGTCTCTATATTTTGGCATTTATTACAGTTGCATTATATGAAAAGATGATGTAAAGAGCGGAAAAGATGGGGAAACCTACTGTAATTGTGTTTGAAAGATTTCAGTGAAAAAACTATGGTTTTAAAAGCGCAAAATTACTGTAAAAGCAAAAAATTTTTATCAGGAATTAGCGATAAAGCCTATATGTAATATGTATTATTCAATTTATGAATAAATCAGGTCGGCCTTTTTTCCCTAAACTCGCTCTGAATACTTTTAAAATCACAACATAAGTACTATAACACATTCGTCACACAAATATTTTCATTTTTTAACCTTGCACGTGAACCTTTTCGATTTTTTTATCTCCACCCATTTTCGATTAAAAACAAGCATGATCACGCTATATATTATACGACGCTGCGAGAAAGGTTTGTTATACATGGGGGATCAATCTAAGCTCAGCCAACGGTGAAAGTTCAAGAATAATTCTGTTGGCAAGTCCACGATTCAAAAATCGGGCTTTTTACAAACCCCGCTGTTTGTTTACATTTCAATTTCCTCGGTATTCAAAAAAACGTATTCTCGAATATTTGAGACTTTTGTTTACTCTTTTTAAAAACTAAAAAGTGTTTAATTAGATTACTGTATACTCCTAACAAAAACCTGAGAAAAGGAGTGGAAAAAGAAGTAAAGTTGTTGAAAGATTTTATACAATCAAACAGATCCCGCCCTCAGGGCGATTGTGGTCAATTCTAGAACGGGGTGTCATTGGACCCTCCGCGTTTGGAGTGTTTTGAACCTGTGATTTCCCAGCGAACTCAAGAGTTTTGACGTCTTTGTGAGGGAGGATCTGAGGTTGACACTACAATGTTTGTGTGACAGGCTCAAAAACGAGATGGATCAAGTTCGATCTTTGCGGATATTGGAGTTGACAGGAATCTGAATTCATGTTTGGAGAATGCGGTACTCTGAGAATAAAGGATTTACAGTGGCGGGATATCTTTGAAGATAAAACTTATTCCGTCTCATTTTTGGGTTGCTTGTACAAACATTGCACTGTGGACGTCATGTCATCACAAATAGCGAGGACCGTTCCGTGACGGTGCGGAAAACTCAAGAAATATAAAGCTGGGCAGGGTGTTGGTATCTCGGAGATGCAGCTAGGTTTTTAGTCACGGCACGCGGTTGTTCCAGACCTGTGAATAGATTCGTGTTGTCTTCTGGATCTAAACATGGACAATAAGCGGGATTTAGTTGAGAGTTAGGTCAAGTGGCGGTCAAAAAAAACGGCCACCACAAAGTGATGAGCTCTAGCGCAGAAGAGAGTGGTCGTAGATAGATAAATATGGTATCAGTGTCAAGTTTATGTAATACTAAGACGAACGACTATAAACTTGTGGCACTGTAGTGCTGGAATAGCACGTACTGGGAAAATATGTTCTTTTGGCCTGGTCAAAAAAATGACCACCCTAAATTATTATGCTTTAAACGCAATGTCCAAAAATTTCGGTCAAAAAGCTCATTTTTTGAGCTTTCTAATCAGATGGGGCGCAATTTCGGCAGAAGTGGACATTTTTACACATGAACGTGATCAATGCCGTCTACAGTATTGCTCAAGATTATCAAATCGGCATAAACCCAAAAAAAAATTTGGCCGGACCTTAACCGTGAACAATGTCATCAACCCTGACTGATGCCTGAGGGCATATGTTCAAAGTAAGAAATAGTGGAACTGATGTGTGTTGACATAGTTACCATATCTTAGTGGGCTACGGCGTTAATCTCGAACATAAATTGCGTTTAAAGCATAATAATTTATGGTGGTAATTTTTTTTGACCAGGCCAAAAGAACATACTGTCCCAGTACGTGCTGGCCAGCACTGCAGTGCCACAAGTTTATAGTCGTTCGTCTTAGTATTACATAAAGTTTACACTGTTACCATATTTATCTATCTACGACCACTCTCTTCTGCGCTAGAGCTCATCACTTTGTGGTGGCCGTTTTTTTTGACCGCCACTGTAGAACAATTGTCCTCTGGAAAATGAGAACCGAACTTATTGCATCACACCTGATAACAGACCCGTAAAATTTGACCCAAAATGTTATTGAACATCCTCGAAAACAATTGTTTGACCAGGCATCCGGTGCCCTTTATACTCTTGTTATCTACAAAGTCATAACGCTCTTCATCAAATTTGAAATGTTTTTCAAAGATAAGCCATTGGCGGAATAGGTCATAAGGATAACTGTTTACACATCTCTTGTCAGTTAACTTTGTTCGTTGGAAGTTCATAATTTATATATCAGTTGGTACTTAAACGGTTGAGTTTTGATAGTACACTAGAGTACGCTGTTTGATATGACTCTTGCAAGAGGTTTTATCAGTCTCGAGGGTGGTTTTTGGTTTAAACGTAAGGTATTACTTTGTCGTATGACTTTTGTTGTATTGAAAAGAAACGACTGGAAGCATCCGCCACGTGAGATCTTGAGTAGACCCGAGCTACATAATTACCAAGTCTTATCATATTATTTCACCCATTTCGTAATAAATGCTTGTTATGACTGCACTTTTATCCGATCTCCCTTCTTTATCAAGAATAAATGCAAAGTTCGAGGAATTTCTCGAATTTTTTATTTATTTGTCAAGGAGTTGTGTTTGAATAGCAATAATTTTTATCACAAATGAATGGGGTGAGCGTTTAGTTTGGTGTCGACCTCATAGTTTGGTGTAGGATCAGTGATCTCGACCGGGCTTTTTGAAACTTTTTGGAAGCCTTAAGTGGAAATTGAGATCGTTTTTCGCTTTTACTGTAAAGTTGAGAGATGACGTAACGACCTCTGAACTTTTGGTGGAACTTCTGAAAAGAGCGTTTTGCGGGATACCCTAATAGTTAGACAACTTATTGTTGGATTTTCATTAAATTTAGATAGAAACGATAAAACCGAGAGTCCGTGGTCTGATTTGTAATCTTAACACGATTACTCTGTGGTTTTTGTTTTAAGATTGCATAGGCTTTTTCGATCGCCAAGAACTTTCTCCGTCTCGACGAGTGAACTTACTAGCCTCTAGAGTTCACACCTTAGTCACATGTTGGTTTTCCTCCCAAACTGATATGTTTTGTCCATCAGATTCTATTTTCACACCCTCCGTGGGAGGTGAGGGAGTAATCGCTTCGTTCCCTTTTATGTTTCTGATAGGAACGTTCTCTTTCTAACCTTTCCCCGTTCCGTTCTCCATCAGTAACGCTCTGAGCGACGGTTTGGGCTCATGAGAGCTCAATCTGATGGGAAGAAAATACGTGAAATGCGTGGAAATCGGCGTTGGAACCCCACAGAAGATGCCATCTTGATTACACAATCATTGCAACATGATTTAGATGGGTGATTTCAACAAAAGTAAATAGGTTTTTATGGTATTCCCAGTTGATTATGGCCTAATAGGATGATCAGAAAAGCGGACGACGTCATGAAATCAGAAATAATTTGAAAAACATTGACCTACAAGGTACAAAAGATTATTGTTGTAGCAAAAACAATATTGTTCAGCAAAACATGCAACGTAACACGGGTTAGTCATGGATGTGGAATGAATTGCACAGTTTGATATTAGATTTTGAAGAGAGTCACGAGTATTTAACAACGTTGTTCAAGAAAGGGAATAGGACAATGTAACGAGGATTTATTCGGTCAGAAAATCCAAGAGAGGATCGGTTTTATCATCGGGAAAGAATGGAAAGAAGTAAGAGGTTTTCCTTGAAATGATTCCCGCAGCGGAAATCACAATTTTATATTCAACGCATATGCATTTTTGCTTTGCAGGGGCAGCCCAAAAACCCTCAATTTTTTACACTTTGAGACTTTTTTCATGGCATACTGTAACTGTCTACTCGATTGTAGTCTTGCATCTGTTGCAAATTCTATCAAGAAATATCTTTGGGGGAAACACTGTTCTTCCACCCCCAATTAGTTATAGGAAACAATGTCGGTGAAAAAGATGAAAATTACAGGGAAATGAAAGGATCTGTGTGTAAAGTGAATGTCTGAGAGATCAAGTACGCTGAAGGTGTAAATGAACAATGTAACCAATTTCGAGGAGTATTTACATTTATTCACAAAAGATACGGAAATTTTTTTGACAGTCTAAACTTGTGACAGGTTCATCAAAATCAGAGCGTCACATCTCGATAATTACCTTTGAAAAACAAATAGAGGTTGGGATTGTACAATAAAACATTTAGTAAAATACTATTGTTGCTCAACATGATTACACTAATGCCCTATTAGACTTTGCATCAGACAGAAGTCGATGACGTACCTCCTCTTTTCTGTGCACTGTCTGTACTCGTACTCGGCGCATCCGTATAATAATCTTGATCGGTGAAGGACACCACCGGTTTTTGTGGAGTTTTTTCTTTTGCCGGAGGGTCCAGTTGGCTTTGTCGGTCGACAAATTTGGGATCAATTATTGCGATTGGTTCGGGGGTCACTAAAGACACCGGAACCTCGTAATAGTCCACATTTTTGACTCCAACCGAAGTATGAGGGCCTTGACCTGGGATCAGAGAAGGTCTTTTCATCTCCATCCATTGACTGGAACGACGACCAGACTCGATGGCATGCAATTCCGGCCTGCTTTCGGTTGGACCAACATTGAAGAGAACTTTGGGACGGGTCGGGGGAATCTGGAATTAAACTTTTATGTGATTTCGAATACCTAGTGATTGTTCGGCAAAAAACAGATTAGATTTTAAGCTTGCTTTTTACTGTAACAATTAGGATTGTTAGGTGCCAACAATCCTAATAATGTTTGAAAAATGATTGTGCTTTACTTACCGATCTTTTCACTCCCACTGCTGCCGTCTGTTGAACTTGAGCTTGAGCTTCCGCATCGCTTTCACAAAAGTTTTCATTTGTATAGGCTGTTTTCAATCGTCTACTCATCTTTCGAATATCACTGGTTACCGTATCTGTTCTTCCTGAAATCTTTTCCCTTTGGTTTGAAACAATAATTGATTAAGAGGTATGGATTCCTAAGGATTTGTTCCAAATAAGGTAAAATATCTTTACGTCTTGTCTTCTCCATGATGTCCGTCTTATGTCTAATCATTCTCGACCACCATTGCGTCATTGTCGGTCGATTCTCCGACTTGAAGCAGAAAATTATACATTCGAAACAGTTGCCCGCACAGCAGAAACAACACCAACAACCGAAGCAGAAGGACAATGCGAAAACACCCAGAAATGCCTCCAAATCCCGTCTTGTGTCACCTAAAAATATTTACAAATCATTTTAGGGGCTTGGAAAATATGCAAATTAAGGGAAATTACCTTGTAGTAAAGGCTCGCCATATTCATCAACAGAGTCGAGAAATACGCGGAGGACTACGAATATACAGAGATTGATTAGACAGATCTGAAAAGGGTTGATTTTAAGGAAAGTTAATATAAAACAATTCAAAAAATTTGAATATGAAAAAATTTAAATTTGAATATTCTAATTTTTTCAAAATTTAGAAAATAAAAATTTGCATTTTAGAGGGGTCTTTTTTAAATTGCATTTAGCAGAAACAACCAAAAAATCTAGTCTAAAATTTAAAAATTTTTGATTAAAAACTTACAGTGATAATAATGCCGATGGTCCATCCCCAATTTTTCGGTTTCCCCGGCTCGGCCTCATCGAACATTTACTCCAAAACTTCGCAAATAAGCCCAAAAATCTTGGAAATCTTTCCAAAAGCAAAAAGTCCGTTTCTCGTGCAAAAATTATTCAGTGATTTGAATTCCGATTGACTGATAACCAAAGTTGTTGGTCTAAACCGGCTCTCTCTTCGCGAAATTTTATGCAAAGCCCTAAAAATCTTTTTTCTCCCAGGGAATCTGGCCTTGAAATGAATTCTCTTACGACTCAAGGGGGCAGAAATTCATTCCGAATGAGCGTTCTAAAACAGAAAAAGTCAAGCGTTATGCTAATTAAAAAGGCCAGACAAATGAATTGAGACGAGCGACATATGGGAAATTTCAGACTTCACGTTGTTGAAGGCCGTAACTACGGTAAATTCGGACTTGGTCAACAATTTGGGCAATCTTCTTCAACGATCTACGGCAATTTCGATGAATCCAAAGCAAAAGTATCCGAGTTTTGATGTGGAAGTCATGGAGCATGAACTGAGGGCCACTGGAGAGAAGATGGTCTTACAATTGAAGACACTTAGAGGTAAGAAAATGGATGTTTTTATTGGTAAAGAGTAAATTAGGAGCTTGAAAAGTACTTTTTCTGTAAAAATTTGGGAAATGTCATGTGAAAACGGATTTTTTGCCGAATTTTCGACCTAAAAATCATTAAAGAAGAATTACTGACGCAGCACAAGTTTAATGCGTCTTCTAGAGTACTTTATTTTAAATTAATTTTTGATAAAAAATCGAAAAATACTTTTCTGGAGGTATGGGGAATTGAACCCCAGCCCTCTCGCATGCTAAGCGAGCGCTCTACCCCTGAGCTATACCCCCACGCGCCCTCCTTGCTTTCTATTTTTTCCACATTTATTTGGGAGTTCGCTTTTATTGCGTAACGAAAAGCTCACTCAAAAAATATGTCGCCAGAGATTTCAGATATTAATTTTTTATTTTCAGATCGGGTATCAGAGAATTATGATAAAATGATGTTCTACAAAGGTCTTGAGCTTATTTCCGAAGCTGGGAATAATGCGAATGTCTTCTTTCAACTGCATAGACCATGGCAAATGAAGGGACCGGAGCTTCAGACGGTGCTTTACTTGATTTATGAGACGTCTAGGATATGCAATCTACTCCTCCAACCGATTGTTCCGCATTATGCAGAGAAGAGCCTGAGAAGGTAAAAAAAGATTTGAGTATTTTGATGTTATATATAACATCAAAGATTTCAAGTATAACATGTTATACTTAATGATAAAGTTTTCTAAAACCCGAATTTTTGATCTAATACAACGTGAACGTTTTAGATTGGGTATCAAAGAACATGAAAGAAGTCTAGATACGGCGGTTTTGGGTGGAGGACCGACGATGAAATTATATGGACGACCAATGGGACCTGAGGCGAAAGTGATGGAAAGGATCAGTTTTAAGGAAGTGTAACGTTATATTTGCGTCATCTAGAACATAAAATTAGGAACTCGTTATTTGTTACAAAATAAAAATTATTTTGAAAAATTTCCCTTAGGGCAGATTCGAACTGTGATGAAGCCGTAATAAAACTTGGTGTGGATTCTGAAAAGAACGCTGAAAAAATTTTTGCTCGAAATTTGTTTAAATAAGAGCGAAGATAAAAGATTTTCAAAAGAAAGTCGAAATTTTTCAGTTTTTGCTTACTTTTGAAAAAGCGAGCAAACCTCGAGTTTGCTCGCCGGAGAAGGAGAAAGAAAGTCAGACTTCGTTTTAGCTTGCCGCTCCGGGGTCAGTGAGTCAAAACAAGTTTTGACTTTCTTGTTCCCCATCGCGGGAACACTTGACCCAGGATTTCCTACCCGCGAAGATTTTTTCCCGCCTTCGAGATCTGTATTTTATGAAAAGGAACAACTTGCAATTTGCTCAAAAAAGGATTTTACAAAGACCAGGCAGGCCTGGTAGATTTATTTCCTCTACTCGATCCAGTTTTCTGTTTGGATAACCCGCCAAAGTTTGGAATATTGTGAGGCGGCTTTGTTGAAACGTGGGTAATGTAAGTGGTATTTTCTTATTGTTTTGGCCGAGACTCCTACCTAGGTATAACTAATGGTAGAGTCGGCTTTTATCTTCGATCTAATATCAATTTCGAACTTGAAACGGTGAATTTTACAAAAAATTTATATTGTACTAGGTCCCTGTGTTTGGTCCCTTGTGCTTTTCTAAAAAATGAGCTCTGTTTATGTGGTAAAATAACGCAGTTACCTGACTTCAGCTTATACCTGTCTACCTTTTGGCGAGTTTTCGCAAAAATTAGAAAAATAAACTTATATTATTTATCAAGGTCGCAAAATTACAAAATTTGGTTGTGACCAAATCGGGAAGTCAGACCTTGTTTCAACTTGCCGAAACCCAAAATGGCGAGCAAGAAACCGTTCTAGCTCTCCGTCCCCGAAAATCGTCGAGATTTTTTCTGTTTTTGCTGTCTTTTGCAAAAAAAGCAATAACTGAAAAATTTCGACTTTTTTTTGAAAATCTTTAATCTTCGCTTTTAAATCATCAAGATGAGGCATTTTGAAAATCAAAAAAAATCTTACATATTTTTTGGTTTTTTTTCATTTTCAGATTTAGTTCCGATAAAAGAAATTATCTTGCTATCTGCCCTTAGGGCCTAACTTTTTCAACGTCTTTATGCTGTCGGTTCTACCTCATTACTTATTTTTTTATTAGTCAATGTGACTTATTTCAACCCATTCGTCTAATGGATAAAAAATGGGCGCAGCTGATGCGAACAATCTTTTGGCCGGGTGAGACAAAATATCTGTTTCATTCCAAACAATTTTCGAAGAGAAAGAATAATAGCGTCCTTCTTTTTACACTATTATAAAAGAATTATGTTTGTTATTGTGATGATCTGAAAACTTGTTTAGATTTTTTTTGTCTGGAGGGACATAATTTTTTCTCTGAAGTTTTTGAAAATCGTTTCGACTTTGCTTTGAATCTTTATAATTTCTGCAAAACTTAAAGCCAATTTTTAAACAAAAACAGTTTTTTGATTGAAACAACATGTCAGAAATTATTTACTATCCTTTTATATTCGTTTAATATTCTCTCTGATCTCCCCTTTCTAGTCTCCCCCTTCTTTTGACCCCATACCGGTCATTCCTTGTTTTTATTGTCTCAATTGCGTAATTGATGTCCAATCTGAAGGCGGGCGATGATTGCACTCTTGTGTAAACACCAGGAAACGCCTGCGTTCTCCCAAATACGAACCCAAATCATTTTTTTTATTATTTTTTATTGTGCATCTCATCGATTTTTGCGCGCGTGGGGACGAAAAGATTTGCACATTCGATTAAACAGCACTATTTACTAGTATAAATGGGGTTAAAAGGCAATATTTTTATATCATTTTACCTCATTACACTACAAAATAGCGTTATCTTCAATTTCTATCCACAAAATTTTTGCAATTTTTTTGAAATGTTATCTTTGTTGACAAATTCTTTGTTGCAAATTCATCAAATTCCTTTTTTCTATCAAATTTTATTTTCAATTTGTTACAGGTAGATTTTGTCCTCGAAAAAAAATGAAACAAATCGGAAAAAGAGGAAGAAATAGATGTCCTGTAAAGACTCCTGATAAGCATCCGTTTGTCGGCTAATCAGTGTTCTTTAGCTTTTGAAATTAAAAGAACATCCGGTTTTATTATGTATAATATAGCTCGGAGCGTTTGAAGAATTCGGAAAGCAAAGGGAGTTTTTTAAGATGTTTAGTTAAGATTAAGATGTTTAGTTAAGACACATGTTGCTTTTTCTTTAACTTACTATGATACACAAGAATCATTATCGAATGGCGTATTTTACAAGTTGAAAAAACTTTTTTAATAACGCGTTGCTCTCGATTTTTGTTATCAAGAGAGGTGTCCCAAGCTTGACTATCATGTTTTATTTAACTTTTATTGGGAAAATGGCGAAGAATCTCACAATAAAAAACGAAAATCAGATCAAAGTTTTCATTGGAATTTGTAATACTTTCCCACAGGATTATGTTTTGAAATTTTTTTAAATTTTACAAAGCAAATTGAAATGAAATTTTACAAAAATTTCATCTCAATTTTAGTCTTGATCCGTCACAGACATGTTTCCTAACAATAATACGTATTACAGTCTATGTTCAATGATCTCCTTTTTATAAACCCGTTATCAGACTTGAATTGCAATTTTCAATAACGATTCGAACAACGCGATCTCGTAATCTTCATTCTTTTTTAAAGTGATTTTATCTTTTTTTGGTCAGCTGATGTTTGTGCTGTCGACGTTCCGAGAGCTTTGTTCTGTAATCGTAATAGTGATACAGATTTAGAATATACATTTTATGAAATGTGTTTTACCAAGTTTGAAGAATATTAATCATTAGATAAAAACGAGGCTGAGTAGACATCACCGTTTACAGAATCAAGCCGGAATGATTCGGTAATACCAAGAAAGCTGACAAAGATGTATGACGAACTGTTTGCTAAATTCAGTTTTGCAATTTAAGTGCATATGTTCGACTGATTATAAAACAATTTTTGTGATGTTTTTTGAATTACCACCCTTCAAATTTCTAAAGGTTCAATTCGAAAATTTTTGATAAGGTCTAACACTCATTCCTGTCATTTCTCATAAACTGATCTGCATGGACTGACCTTTCGCATCTATAAAAAGCCTTTTAATCACTCCAAATATAAACTTTCCATTTTTCTTATCTCTAGAAACCGATTAATGTTTTATATTCCTCTGATGACGTAACTAAATTAATGTCTGGACTATATTTTTTTGATTATCTTTAAAGTGTTTCTATTGTGGGAGTGTCTAGTTAGAAGACCATTGGACTAATTAATAGAAAAACTTGCTTTATAAGGGCCCAAACTGTGCAACTTGATGGGAAATTTGGAGTCTAGGGACATTTTGAAATTGAGGCGGTTGATATCGAAGTTCCGTTCAGAATCTTGGATTCTACGATAGATAAAGAGGTTTCGTAACTATTATAGAGTTCTTTAGTTTGTGGTAAGAAATAATTTTGGGTCTTCTGTAGTCGAAGAAATCAAAGAAGAGAAAAAATGTGGGGTTATAAAACTGTTCAAAAGAATTTTTCCATTCGTTGAAAAAAATTTGCATAAACGTTGACATTTGTTGTTCAGAAAGAGTTTGCTTGTGGTTGGAGAAAAATTCAAAGCGGATACGGTGGAAAACAGTCTACGTTCCGATCGTTTTGTCTCATTTTCCATATTCCCGCGTTTGGAAAGACAGTTGAAGGTTTTGCTATTGATTTCCGTATTTTACCCGAGATTTGTTTCTTCATTTTACAATTTTTTAGTCTCTATGTTTAATATAATGCAACTTCAGATCTCCTCAAACTTGAAAGCCAACTATGAAATGGTTGGTGCTCGTTCTTCTCGCGGCTGTTAGTATAAATTCAGCTAGATTGGATGGAAAATGGGATCAATTTTTGACGGATCTCCACAAAAGCGATCAAAATGCGGCTAAAACTTTGGTCGTTGGATCCAATAAAAATTTTATCGTCAAAGAATTGCCGCAGGAGTCAACTTCCAGCAGTTATGCTGCGCTGGAAAATTTATTGGTAAGGCTTTGAAAATAAAAAAAATATTTCATTTTTTTAAATGTGATGTTTTAGGAGTCCCGAAACTTCAACGGATACTTTGAATTCCTGAAAAACACTGATCTCTATGAAAAAATGGTAAAGGAATTGATGAAAACGATGAATTTGACTCCGGGGAAAATTCAAAAAATCGTCATGGAAATGTGGGATGACTATTTCAGAAATGGTAAATTTAAATTTTTTTAATCTTCGAACATTTTTTTATGGCTGATCTAAGAAATTTGTAAAAAATCACATTTTTAGAATCCAATTCTTTCAAGAATTGGTATGGTGTATATCTGGAGCAAAAGAATGGAAAATTGAAGAAATTGAGTAGCAATGTCATTGATCAGGTGAGAAAATATAAAGTTGAGGCTCTTTTCAAAGCAGAGATAATAAATATTTCAAAAAATCAAATTTTCTGATCCATCAAATAAAATTATCCATTCAGAACGGAGTCTACGCCGCTTGGTTCCGCACTGCCGATGGGGCCAATGTAAAACGAACTTTTTTCCACGGCACCAGCCCCGAATTCGATCTGATCGCCTTCACTCTGTGCGCTTTGGAAACCCAACGCGGCCAAGAGAGTAAACGCTGTGGATTCGAACTGGATGGACAGCCAGTGGCTGTCTGGGTGTCTACCAAACATGTCCGCGATGTGGTCACAATTACTATGGCGGAACCCAGAAGAGTGCCACAGCTTCAACTCAGACCCGCGGACGGAGAACGGGATGAAAGAGAGATGATTATTAGACAGACCACGACCAGAAAACCAAAGCCAAATGATGACTTCCAGCAATTTGTGGACAAAATGTGGGAAGCTGATGTGGATAGAGCTCCCGAGGATGCCGTGAAAATAAACTGGCAACAGAAGGTCGGAAAGCATGGAAATTTGAATCCGTAAGTGGCATACGACAGAATGCTATTGCCAAAAACATTTTTGACTACATTTTCTGCAAAGATCGCTGAATATCTCGGTTCAACTTGCAAAGAACGTGCTAATATTTTTAAACGTTGATTTTGATGCATAGATAGATATATATTCATGCAAATGTCGACAGAAACATGTGCATCGCAATTTGCGAAATTATATTTTTTTTGTCATCATGTATCAGAACAGACTAAACTTTCATAACATTTGAATATCGTCGTATACAGCCTTTCTCTTTATTTCATCATTCCAGGCTCTTCTCCTTTGTCAACGAGTCCATCTTCGAACGCCCCGTGTACCAGGCTCTTCTGAACGTGTGGAATCACAAGATATTTGAGCCGGCCGTCTGCAAAGAAGAGCTCCCAGTTGAAGGTCAAAAGAAGGCCATTCTCCAACGATTCTTCCAAACCATGACCAACCACACCGTCTTCAAGGTGGCCCTCGATTTTCTTCAACAAAAAGGAGTCTATAGTCCGGCCAAACACGAGAAATTCATGGACAATCTCTTCACTTTGTGGTTCGGCGTCTACAGCAGATGCCATGCGCCTTTGGGAAGCTCCGGATTCGAACATGTGTTCGTGGGAGAGAAGAAAGGAAATGTAGTTGATGGACATCACAATTGGGTACGGTATTATTTGCAAGAGAAGGCGGGACAAATCCAATACAAGGGATATTATCTTTACGACGAGGGAGTGATCGGAACCATCCAATATGATTGGGATAATGCGCACAAGCAGAAGGGAGGATTCTTCTTCTACACATCCCCAGGTAAGGAATTGAATTTTTCAAGGAGTGTTTTGAAAATTAAAAAGAACTCTTGCACTAAAAGCACCTCAAGTGTAATAAATACATGGATTTGGCCAAAACTTAGGAAAATTAAATTTTGGATACTCTAATAAACATTAGAATTTTTTAGATCGCGTTGTGCAGAAACAGCAGAGATATGGGACTGTTAACATTAATAAATTGGGATTTTTTCTTATTTTTAAAAAACTGTAAATTAAAAATAAGAAAATTAGATTGCAAATTTTTCTTAAGCTCTTTATTTTTCAATTTTCAGCATTTGACTTTGCCATCTACTCGACCTGTGTCCTCACTCAATCTGGAAATCAACATTGTCGATTCAAGGTCAAGAATAACGATCTTTTTGTGACGTCATTCCAACAACGCTGTAATGAGGGTGTTTGTATTTCCACATCTTACGCTGGCATCAATGAGTGACATTTTGTACGATGAAACATTTTTTTGATTTTGTCAAAAACGGATTTTTTAATGATTAAAAAATGTAAATTATATTACTTACAACTATTACAGTCTTTTGATTTGTGCCATATTTGAATAAATTTTAATTTAATTTAATTTTTTCTTAATCAATTCTGGGCTGTTTTCATTGAAAAAATCGATAATTTCTGATCAAAAGAAACTCAAAAGTACGAGACGATTGATAAGCCTGAGGCAATAACCCTCTGATAATACAGGGAGACCAATTTTAGAGACCCTCAACTCTCAAAAAGATTTTTTTGGAGGTTTATTTTTTGTTTTTCAAAGTAAACTGAGGTAATTTTGGTTTGAAAAAATAATTTCTGACTTCGGAATGGCAATAAACTCTTAATTTGCGAACCCATACATTACGAGAAATTGTCGAGATCTTTCAAAACGAGGTGTATTTCAGGTTGAGGCCCGAGGGAAAATGATTATCGAACCGACGGAAAAGTTCGAGAAGGACATAGAACCCTTGGTTTGGATCGGGAAATCAGGTAAGGAGATGATGAAAAAATGGTTGAGAATTAAGTTTTAGAATTTTTACGACCCCTAGCCAACGAATTATCTTATTTTATACACCGAGGGCAAAGAATTTTCAAAACGGATTTTAATTTTAAAAAATTTGATAAAACTGAACTGCTATGAATATGTAATATCGAAGTTATTGACGTATTTTACTTCTTTTCACTGCTGTGTTATTTTTTCAGGAAAGTGATTACAGTAACCGACCTTCTCTATCGAGTCGCTGTCTTCGCTTTGATCATCACTTTGCTGACCCTTGGCCCATTTATGTAAGTTCTTAAATTCAAAATCTTCTAAAGCTGCAAGCTAATGAGAATTTCGTATTTTACAACTTGTAATTTTCAGTTTTGCATCCATTTTTCTACGATGAAGATCTTCGTGAAGTTTTTGACCGTCAGCCCAATGACCTTACCTTTGACCAACATTTTGATGAGTTTGTCAAGTTCAAAAGCGAGTGAGTTTCTTGTTAGTCTTTGTTGCAACCTTAGATACACTGCAGAGAGCTTAAAATTGCAAGTTCATATAATGATGACATTACAAAACAGTTACAAGGCCAAAAACTATTTTTCTCTGACCGTCTCTCTTCATTTCGCATAGTATCTCGTGTGCAAAAATGCTAGGTACCTTGCTGTTTTTGCAAAGAAAAGATAACAATTTCAGAAATTCATACATATCCTACGCAGACTGCGCCAACGAAACTTAGAGGCATTTGAGCGTTGTGTAACGGCAATTTTCTTTTTTAATCTGACAAATTTATATTATACTTCAAAAAAGATGAAACTTTCAAAGCCGTTTCAATTTTTTCTGTTAACCCAAACTTTTCAAAATTTTTCAGGTTCAACAAAATCTACGACAACGTCGATGAGGAGTTG
>VUOU01000053.1:0-35712 GCA_025436335.1 Bursaphelenchus mucronatus
AAGCCCAACTTGCTATTAAGGTCTCAATCCTTCTGACGTCGTCGACGAATGCATGTCTCGCGGTGTCGTTTGGCATAAGGTATGCATGGTCAGCAAAATACTTTGCCACCCTCAGACATTCCTTTATTCAGAGCAATAGACAAACGAAATCACAAGGATTTGTCAGAATAAGCAGCTTCATTGTGGAATTGACCGTAATCATTCCATCACTTGTTTTATAGACACTTTTAGGTATGTAAATGTAACTTATCGTTAGATATTTGTCGTTTAAAATCGTTTATTAGTTTTGAAGACAAATGCGAGTCAGTGAATGGGTCAAAATTTTAATTTGGAGCAAAACGAAATGTCACACGTGGAAGACGAAATGTCTCCACATTTTTTCCGTCCCTCGTCAAAAACGGAATTGGCAATAGTTCAAATATCAAAAGATTGTATTATAAAATGCATTTCAGCATTTTTAAAAGAACAGTTGTACGTAAAAGATGTACGTGCTTGGGCGTGGCAGTCAATCGAAAAAGCAAGAGAGAATTCATCAATTTGGCTTTTTTGGCATTGCGCAACACCGCGAAATAATTTTCTTGGCCGCAGACTTTTCGTTGATGAAGGGCTAGAACAGCTACTTTGGAAATGCGCGTTTTACGGCGTGTGAAACGAAATGTCAAAAATTATTTGAATGTCCTTCAGCGAAAGCAAAGGCTGCAAAATTGCAAATAGTAAAATAATTAACAGTAAGCATGTAGAATGTCACCATTATTTTTTTTCTGTTGTTATTGGTGCAGTAGACGAAGAAACTTTTTTGGACATTTCGTATCCACACCGTAAAAAGAGCGATTCAAAAGTATTTGTTCTGGCTCTTTAATCAAAGCTAAGCCTAAGTAAGTATAGGCCAAAAAGGTTATGTCTGCCCAACGTTACGCAAAATCTGGCAAAAAAACATCGAAATAACTGCCAAAACATAATAAAACAATTTTTTCCAATAATTTGCGATACTTTTCAGCAAATTGTAAAAAAATGGCAAATTGATAAACTCGAAAATATATTTTTCGTGGTGGGAGAACATAAAAAAATGTCTGACATTTCGTCTTCCAGGACGTAAAAGCAATATAATTCAAAATGAATTTGTTTTGTTCCCTTTAAAAAACAGCCAATTAAAGCGATAATGGCTGGCAATCAACGCTGATGCTGTTAAAATTCTTCTCTTTATTAGTTAAATTAACGTTATTTCTAGGCATTCAGCTATTCACTACTTTTTTATTGCGTTCTGATTATTGAATATGCATGTATTGCAACATTGAAATAGTGCCTAACAAAAATTTTGGAAGCAATTTATTTTTTCAGTGCTTTCCCGATGTCGACATAGACATTATATTTATTTAAAATCACAATTACGTTATATTTATTTAAAATTACAAGTTCACAGGTCATATTAGGATCTTAAGAATCTTGTTGACATCCTTGCAGGCCAAACAAAAGGCAGTCAGGTTTAAAGCCTTCGGAGAATCCCTTTGCTCCGCAAGAGCGTAGTGAATATGGTCGACGCACACTTTGGTGAAATTGGCAATCTAAAAAGGGAATTCTTGATTTAGACGGCGATAAAGCAACAAAATCCTTTGTTGGAGTGAAGCGTCGTCAATGGTTTTCCAAGCTGTAAAAAGTTCAACTTGCCTTTGGGTCCTCAACCTTGCGTATTTCGTCGATGAATGCATGTCTCACCGTGTCGTTCGTGAAAAGGAATGCATGATCTTCAACAATCTTCATAATCCTCAGACATTCCTTTCGCTGGGTGCAGTAGACAAACCCGATCACAAGAATTGTAAGAATAAGCAGCTTCATTGCGGAATTGACGTTAATCATCTGATCATTCCTTTATATAGGGGCTTGTTTGGCTATGTAAATGTAATTTGCATCGTTAAAATCATCGTTTTTAAAATTCTTTATTAGCTTCAAAGACGATTACGAGCCCATGAATGGATCAAATTACAATTCGTTTGTGCTCACAAATGACAAAATTAAAAAAAAAGTCAAACCAACAAATCGAAAAAGGACAAAAAAATATTTGTTATATGAGGGTTTCTATCCGCAATTGGCCATCGAGAAGTTGTTCTTAATATGACGTTGTTCTCAAAGGATCAAAAAGCTACATCGCACGTCAAATTGGGAAGGGCTCTTCAAATTGGCTTTTCGTCCAAAGATTTATCGGAAAAATTATTTTAAAATTTTCCCGCTAAGTATTACCGGTCAAAATAAGTCTGAAAAGAATCCAGATAACTTGAATATGGTCAACTTTTGTCAAAAAAGACCTGGTTTTGACCAAATTAGACAAGAAATTGGTCAAAAAAGATTTATCAGATTCCATATTTGTGACGCAATGCCAACTTGAAGTGTTTCTTGGTAAGGAAATAGCTTCACCTACGCTGGATTGACGTGCAGGGTTCGTTGTACAGAGGCAATATATTAAGGTTTTATTCAAAACTGGAAATACATAAACGTAGCGAATTTTTTTTTGTTCTCCAGTGGTTCTGTAGGTGCGTCATCTTCTCTTCCATTCCGAATCTTCATCATCCATGGTAATATTGGTGTGCTATTTTCGAAAAACGTACGCTATCTTTATCGGTTAGTTACGGCAAGACAAGGCTTATAGCCGGCAGGCTAAGAAGGGATAAGGGTAACTTACTATATTTGGATTACGACGGCATGCAACATTGTCTTTATCTGGAGACTTGCATATACACAAAGTAAGTATTGGTATTTATTAAACCGACATGGACCACGTAGAAATACGATTAAGATTACGGTTCCATAGACAAAAGTCTGATTGTCCTAAACAGGTTATTCAAGTATTCCTTCACGTATCTTGTAATTGAAGATGTTCCATCTCTAGACGTCTGAAAGGAAACAACGTCTATCCTGTGATGGTACATGTTTTACTAACCGGCATGCAACCAGGAAGAAGTAAGGCTACGGAATTACGAAGGAGAAAAAAACTTCAGACAGGACATAAATTACGACGACGGCATGCAAAATTGTCTTTATCTGGAGACTTGTAGCAATAAAAGCATACACCCATGAAGGCAAAACATGTTATCTTAGAGTAAAAGGTAGCCCACGAAGAGAAACAGTTAAGATTTCTCAATTTCTTACGAGTAAATATGACAGCCTCTACCCATGATAGTATTAGTCAGGTTGCACAAGGATACAGTGCAGGGGGATTCATGATATACACAAAATAAGTATTGGTATTTATTAAACCGACATGGACCATGTAGAAATACGATTAAGATTACGGTTCCATAGACAAAAGTCTGATTGTCCTAAACAGGTTATTCAAGTATTCCTTCACGTATCTTGTAATCGAAGATATTCCATCTCTAGACGTCTGAAAGGAAACAACGTCTATCCTGTGATGGTACATGTTTTACTAACCGGCATACAACCAGGAAGAACAAAGGCTACGGAAATACGAGAAAAACTTCAGACAGGACATAAATTACGACGACGGCATGCAAAATTGTCTCTATCTGGAAACTTGTAGCAATAAAAGCATACACCCATGAAGGCAAAACATGTAATCTTAGAGTAAAAGGTGGCCCACGAAGAGAAACAGTTAAGATATCTCAATTTCTTACGAGTAAATATGACAGCCTCTACATACGATAGCATTAGTCAGGTCGCACAAGGACAGAGTGAAGGGAGAACTCGTTGTGGTATACGTTCTCAAGCCTTTTCAGCTTCTTTTTGAGAGATTTATCACCAAAATACACGCTGTATATGTTAAGGAGAATCTTATGTCGCTGTCTTCATGATATACACAAAATAAGTATTGGTATTATTAAACCGACATGGACCACGTATAAAGAAGATGAAGATTACGGTATCTTGTAATTGAAGACGTTCCATCTCTAGACGTCTGAAAAGAGACAACGTCTATCCTGAGATTGTACATGTTTTGCTAACCTAGATATAACCAGGAAGAAATAAGGCTTTATTTTTATAAGACAGAAGATAAAAAACCTCAGACAGGGACATACATTACGATCGTGGATCCCAAGATAATTCTTGACAACCGAAAAAATATTCATTAAAATAATTGGTACTACAGAAGTTGTTATTGTAATTCCCTATAATAAATAACTAATTACGTAAAACAAGTGTAGGTATTTAATGAAACAACTTGGGACTATGACACATTCCTAAAAAGTTCTACAAAATATATTTATGTTATAAAAAATGAGTTACGATGTTCCAAAAATCAATAAATTGAATGTGGTTTGTCATTATTTGGGAGAAGAAATCAAAAGAAGCAAATATATAATATATACATTTGAATATATAAGCAAATATATAGATTTGATATATAAAAAAACAAACTATTTCAATATATTTTAATATATAAACATTTGAGTTATAATAATATATTATACCAAACAAAGATTTTCGCGGGGAAGACATTCTTCCATTTCTCCGACTTTCAAATGGAGTTTTTTTAAAAAACACGGCCCTGCGATAGCAGAAAATTCGCGTCCAATGCAGAGAAACTTCCATTCTGCATGAAGAAAATTTAAAATTTTGAGCAGAATCTTAGTGACGTAATTGACTGATGACTTCATTATAGAAATTAGAGGCGATACAAAGCTTCTTTTGATAGAAAAGTCAGCGCTCGCAAAATATCAATGGTATGTTTTATTTTACAACGCAAGCTAACGTAAAGCATCAAAATCAACAAAATTCTTTAAAAAAGGAGCAAAAAATGAGAGCTGAGAGTTTCTTGACGAAAAAATCGCTAAAATACCAAAAATTCTTACCAAATGACACGTTATTCTGACTGTACACATAGATATCTCGTATTTTACAACTCAACCCGTCGATTCAAGCCCTTTACAAGACAATATAACATTATTTATAATCAAAAATTGCAAAAAAATCAAAAAATGGAAAAAAATCACAAAACTAATCCCGTATTTTACAATGGAGGGGTGGCATCGCCTTCTTGCCGGCCAAAACGTTCCAGCGAGTCTTCACGGAGCTCATAGGCCGGGAGATACCTAAAAGAATTGATGAAAACATAAAACATTGGCCAAGAATTACGTTTTTATTACCTAAATCACGTTTTTTCTTCTCTAAACCTCAACTTACTTTCCATTATCGGTCATCAAGACCTTATTAGGCTTGGTTTTGGTGCGATCTCCCAAGCTTGTGAATCCTTTGTCATACAACGAACAGTACGGTACACATAAAGCGCGGAGTAATCGCCAAATATCAACGTAATGCCAGCTCAGCAACGGACATGCCCTGAGGAAATGAGGCCATCCGGCGTCTGTGAACTCACATTCGGTCTTCATATAACGTCCTGAATATATCGAATATGAATTATGTTTTTACAAACTGCACAGTGCAACAAATTTGGCAAAAAATTTCACGGCACAGTGCGAATTTTGAAGCCTCATTTTTGGTCGCACCGTGCGAAACAAGCAACAAATTTTTTGACTGCACACTATTGTTGCCTTAAAAATTTTGTCCATACACATTCCAACCAGTTTTTCTCACTGCACCGTGCAAAATTTCCAAACTTGCGTATCGCACTGTGCAGAAACTAAAAATCGATGTTTTTACCGCACTGTGCGGAAAATGCAATAAATCTTTTGACAGCACCGTGCGTAAGCCCCAGAAAATTTTTTGCAATGCACTGTGCAGCTAAATTCTTCCTTCGGACCGTGCAAAATTTTGAAATCTATTTGTGCAACCGTTAAAAACTTGAAAATTTTAGCATAAAAAAAGAAAAAAACAAAATTTACCATTAGGATCTGTGAATCTAGAGCCCATAAAAGCCGCGACAACTTTCGGTTTTCGTATTTTCAGTTGTTCCAGCCCGCTTTTCATGGGCCCATTCAATTCGCTGGTGTCCAAATTGTATTTTCGTCCGGCATCGCGGATGAAGTCGGCCATTTCTGAGAACTCGTCGCCACATAGAATGTGGAACGCTTGGATTTTCGCTCCGGGACCGTGTTTTCTAAAAATAAAAAAAAATTTTCAAATTTCAAAAAATTTTAAGATTTTCAAAAAGTCAAAAAATCGTATATATCATATTTTACTATCACACTTTGCTCAAAAATCACTTTTTACTCTATTGTTTCGTTACTTTTGTCGTATCTCACTAAAAAATCGCAAATTTCAAAAAATTTCAAAACCGTATTTTAGCTCCATATACCTTCCAAGCCACTCCAAGCCCTAAAAGGACTTACTTATCAATCCGACATCTCAATAAATGCAACAAAGCGGTGCAATCTTTCCCGCCATTGAACGAAATTGCCATTTGTTCCAAATTGTACTGCTCCAGGACCTCATCGATCACTTCGATGGCGCGATGAAGTCGTTTCGAATATCCATCCTCACTCAGAGACTCCAAGTACCTCTCCAATTTGCAATTTGAGTCCATCCAAGGCTCTTCGTCGTAGTTTACAATGTAATCTAGAAATGAAAAAAAATTTTTTTGATAAAAAATGAGGTAAAATACGAAACAAAGTCAAATTTTTTTATTGCTTGGCAACCTCATAAAGGGTAGATGTACTAGTACGTCCGGAAAGTCGCTGGAGTAATTTTTAGCGTTTGCTTTGTGCAAAAATAGTCAAGGAGAGCCAAAGAAAGCCTATTGCACGGTGCAAAAAGCAAGAAATTGCACAGTGCAAAGGGATGTTTTCGCATAGTGCATGTCGCAGAAATCACTCGAGCGACTTTACGGACGGACTAGTACCCCTGAGACATTATCCTTTACCCGGAGGCTCATTCAAGAAAATCTCCATTTTTTGCCTAAAATGTCAAAATCTCGATTGGTCCGCTCGAAAAGTCGCTGGAGTGATTTCCGCGACACGCACTGTGCGAAAACAGACGTTCCCTTTGCACTGTGCAATTTCTTGCTTTTTGCACTGTGCAATTGGATTTTTTCAGCTGTTGCTCGCACCCTAACGTTTGTCGCACAGTGCAAACACCAAAAATCACCACAGCAACTTTTCGGACGGACCATTATAGTAGGCGGGCCAAAAAGTCTTGACATGTTTCCGCACAGTGCAGTCGGCGTCGCGAAAAGGGGAATTTCGTCAAACTCGTGGCGATGCGCGCTTTATTGATTTTGAAAAAATGACGAAATGCCACGAGATTATTGGTCAGCTTTCTTTTTTCGAGAAAAATGTTTGGAAGTTCAATGAATCTATGAATCTTTTGATTTAGATCTTTTATAACTAGTTTGAGCTAAAAATTCACCTATTTACCTCTTTTTGCTTTAGAACGGTAAGTTCAGACGGCTTTGGATGGATGCACAAGGATTTTGGTAACCACCTCTCTCCCCAGGGGTCCTCATTGGGTACATGATTCATTATTTGCACATAATTTTTGAAAATTTTTATTGTTCCGATCAATTGTTGCATTTCGTCTCAAAACTAATCAATGTTGATATTTCGTAACAAGTTTGACGAAATTCCTTTTTTACTCTATTTTCATTCTGACGTGAAGTGGCTTTGCGCGACAAACAATCAGCGGGGTGCGAAACAAAAACGCACTGTGCATTGTTAACCCTTTCCGAAAACATTCATTTTGCACCGTGCGTGGTCGCAGCGCACCGTGAATATTACTCGTCGCCGCGCGACAAGTTTTTTGCACGACGGCGCACGGTGCGGACATGTCGAGACTTTTTGGCCCGCCTATATAGTAGTACCAACCTTTAAATTCGCTTCTCAATTGTTCCATGGCCTCCGCTCCCTCCGCCGGATCCGCCGCTTCCACTACCAACTTTGTTTTGAAGTAGTTATTGTCCATGATCGGATAGCTGCCTATCGTAACATTAGGGCGGTTTTTGAAGGTCTCCGCGATTTTCGTTAGGTTCTCTTGGAGATAGACTTCATTCCTCTTCAAGTAGAGCGTTTCGTTGTAGAAATTTCGGGCCTGATCACGCGGGAAAAGGGTGTTCTGCAAAAATAAAAAAAAAAATTTAAAAAAAGGAAAATGATTAGTAAATTTTGAGATTTTTTGGGAAATTTTACAATGGAAGTACCTCAAGTGCAACGGTCAGATTTTCTCTAAATTTTGCACGCACGTCAGGCATAGGCCACATATCAATTCCTGAAAATTTTAGCTCTTGCTTTGCAGGCGCAGCCGAGATATTCAACAATCTTTTCCGCCGAGAGAGTACGCAAAATGCGGAGAGCGGTCACAGAGAAAAACACTTTTGGCCATAACCTTGCCAGTTTTATGCGGAAGAAATTAATTTTTTGTGGAAACATTACCCTCTATGGTAGAAATAGCCATGAAACTTTTCATACAAAAATTCCCAAAAAAGTGTTACATTTTGCCAACTTTCGATCTAAAAATCTCGGTCGTTTCTGCAAAGCGCGAGCTAGGAGTCTCGCATTTGTCTTAGGAAAAATAATACGAAATTTTTACCAAACGTCATCAAAATCTGAGCGCCGCCCTTGAGGCACGTCCGCTGTCAAACAATTTTAATCAAAAAAAAAAATCAAAAAAACTCAAAAAATTTCAAAAATAATTTTGCTCAAAAAATATAAAATAGACCCAAATTTTAAGCCCCTTAAAATTAGAAAGTGGGTTTTAATCGTATAAAAAGTTATCAAATTCCTTCGTCGTTTTTTTTGTGCAAACATTGCTCTTTTCCACTACTTTTGGTGGAGTTGGGCGGCGAAAAGACTGAGCATTCCCCCCGTTTCAGACGGTCACTATGGATGTTCTTTGAAGGCATAAACTATTTTCGGACCTTTGGTGGCAAGTTTACGAAAAGAGAGTGCGGGATTTCAGAGATCCTTCAAAAAGGTCGGGCGCAGTCTGCCAATTTTAAAAGTGCTACGTGTAATAAGAAAGTGCAAAAACTATCGCCAAAACAAACAAAGCAACTATAAAATGACGTTTACTAACCATTTTAGACTCTGTGATGACAAAATTTCAAAAGCCTAGGGCGCAGTCTGCCATAAACAAAAATCCTAATAAGAGGTATGAACGTGATAAAAACCCCGTCAAAGTTATCAAGTGACACCCATAACGACGACAAATAACCTTCTCCTACTCAACACGAAAAAATTCTAAAGTCTAGGGCGCAGTCTGCCACATGAAAAAATATTACTAAACGTGTACAAATGACAAAAAATTAAAAAATCAGCTTGAGTCAACAAACCAGCTCTATAATCAAATTTTTACATAAATTTAAAACATAATGGCTAGGGCGCAGCCTGCCAAAGTCAAAAAAGACATATTTCGCGGTTAAAAACATAAAAATGCAAGGAAATCTCAAAGCTTTGAACAAAGATCACTCCATTTTATCAGATGTACTCTTATCAGTCGAAAGATTTGATTTTTTAACTTTCGCGAACGTTCGGTAAAAAATATAAAAAAGATCCGCAAAATAAATAAAATCTTATAAAAACAGACCGAAAATTGCCCATTCAGCATCTCAACGTGTATTTTCCGAGCCAAAATCAAAAAAAAATTTTACAAAAAACAAAAAAAATTGAAAAGTTTGATTTTTTTGGCAAAATCAAACCTACTTCAAGTTGATCATAGGCCAGTAGACAAAATTTCGGGACTCCAGGGAAGCATATGACATTCTTCAGTTGGACCGACGGGAATATGGTCATTTGTTCGGGGGTTTGTGGGGCCGCTTCCTCGCCCCACAAAAGCTGCGCGGCTTTGGGGATCTGAAAATTACAGTAATCCATTCGGAAAAAATCTTTCTTGAAACACAGTAAATAGTCTATATAAAAACTTATTTTACAATTTTCAGCAAGTTTTTCGCGATTTCAGGTTTTCGTGGTGGGACCATTTTGGTCCCGCCGCGAAAACTTGAATCGTAAAATACAAAGAAGAAAGGTTCAACCTATGCTCGAAATGGTATTATACGTAAAAATTGAAGACTGTATGATCCATTTTTTGCAAATTTTCAATAAAATCAAAACATTTTTGGGTCCCACCACGAAAACTCTGAAAATCAGGACAACTCTCCAAAAATCGACAAAATGCGTAAAATACACTGACTCGGTAGCCGTGTGCCCAATGTGGACCAAAACTAAGACTATATAACTCATTTACCTTGCAAAACTTCTCCACGGCCGAGTCCACATCCGCCAATTTGGTCTTTTTGAGGAAGACTTCGACCACTTGGAACAGATCCTTGTTTATTTCCAGCGCTTCGTCGAAAGCAATGCCCAGGCCTGCAAAATACGCCATACGACGCTGTAAAGAAGTGAAATTTACCTTCAAATGTTCGGTCATCATGAGTTGGGCCAATTCCGCCTGTGGTCAGAACAACATCATACAGGCCGCTAAAGAGGCGAATTTCGGAGGCGATTTCGTTCACATTATCACCAATCACGGCGATCTGAAAACTGCGCAGTCAATTATTCAAATCGCAAATCAGTTTTTGAAAAATGTAAAACCTTGGGTCCCACCAGGAAAGTTTAAAAAGGCAAAAAAAAAGGTTTAAAATGAGTAAAAACCCCTTCAAGGCTTCATAAATAAAATTTTAACAGTATCTTGTCACAAATTTTTCACTTTTACAGCTATTTTCGAAAAGTCGGGTCTCACCACGAAAGTTTTTAAAGTCGCAAAATCGACTAAAAATAAGTCAAAGATTACGGAGAGTCACGGAAATGAGCTTTTCGTAGCATCCCATCGCCAAATTTCCGCCTTTACGGGTGATTTTTGAAAATTTGGGTCCCACCACGAAAACGTCTAAAGTCAAAGAAGCGATTAGAAACAAGCGCTAAATGTCAACACGGCTAGAAATCGCATTTCAAAAAAAATTTTGCAACAAAACGGACTTATTGCATCTCCAAGTTTCTAAAAAAACTGGGTCCCACGACGAAAACGTTCGTCCTCAAAAATCGCTCACCTTTCTCACCCCAACTCCTCGCTTGTGCAGTTTGGCGCACAAATAATGTGAATTTGTGTCGATCGTGGAGCCATTCAGAATCTCATCGCCAATTACGAGAATTCCACAAGTCGGGCGCCTTGTCCACGTGTTTCGACCGTCCGGAGTGCAGCTGGTCTGCCAGAACTGAAAGCAAAAAGTGTTCGGCCGTATTTTACAATCATAATCAGTAAGATTCTGCCAATTTCAGGCCGGAACATTTTAAAACTCGACTTTTGATCAGAATTGATCGTATTTTTGGCTAAAATAAGGTCAAAAGAGAGAAAGAAAATTTTTAGGCAAAAATTCAATTCCAATTTTAAGAACATGATCTCAAGTACAAATAGCAACTAATTTCAGCAAATCTTACAGCCCCTAAAATACGAAAAAATCAAAAAAATTCAAAAATCGCCAAAAAATCAAAAAATTTTTATAAAATTTCGCTTAAAAAATCAACAAAAAACGAATGCCAACAAAATCAAGTCGTATTTTACTCACACTTTCACGTACCATTTTCGCTGGACAGAACCGACCTGAACCTTGCGACAAAAGTTTCGAAAAATTGGAATGCACTGTGCGGAAGACAAATTGGGTGGGTCGCGGCGACAAAACACGAGGAAATCGCATGCAGCGGCCTAAAAAATATCTCCGTCCGTGATCATGGCCAATTTTCTGAGAGCTATTTGAGGAAGTCATGAGAATTTTTACAAAAAATTTCTTTTTTGATTTTTTTTGGAAAAAACGGTGAAAAAGTAATAAAAATTGCTGGTTTTATGAAATGTGCGGCAACACGATAGATTTTTTCAAAATATCCAAAAAAACCTCAAAAGGTATCCAAATTCCTCAAAAAATATCCAAAAATATCAAAAATCCCTCCATTAAAAGATATTCCACTTGATAGAAACCTCAATTCTAATCAATTTCTCAATCATTTCACACAAATAAATTATTTATTTAGAAATTGAACCGTTTCGAAAAGAATAACCGACAAAAACGCAAATTTTGATCGGTAATCTAGTTTACACGCAAAATAAAATTGGAATCCACATTTGATTCAATGTCAATTTGTTTGTAGACACAATATCGCTTAAAAATCTTCGCTTTATAGACCAATAAAAGACAAAAAAAAGGAAAAATCAGAGAAAACTCGAAAAAATTGGGAAATTTTTTAATTTTCAGGTAAAAAACTAGTAATAATAACTACATACTAATAAAAGAAATGTTAACCTTTTTTTTACGTCTGATCCAATCCTTTTTATAATCAATTTCATCAAAAAAACAACCAAAAACGGATCCTCATTCCACCCAGAATCGAACCAGCGACTTTTGGATTTCCAGTCCAAAGCTCAACCAACTCGACCATTCTGACACACAAATCCTTCCTTCGGACTTTGGGAACTATTCAGCGGAAATGCAAGAACAAGGTTCTTTTTGCTGTAAATAATTCCAAAAAAGCCCAAAAATTTCAAAATTTCCAAATATTTCCTTTAGACTTCAAAGGTCATGACGTAGATATCACGTGCGATATTTTTGCTGGCTTCCTCAGTGGCGGCGTCTTTGATTTTTTGGACAATTTCCGCAACTCCTCGCTGTTTTCCCATCTTGATGACGGTCAAATCGCCCCACATCAGGGTGACAATGGTCTGGAGGAGACGTAGAATGGCTACTGGGGACAGATGAGAGAACGCGGGGGTTTGCTCCGTGGCTTTGATGATCGCTCGGAGGAGATCTTCTCTTGGTCCGAGCTCCGCAACGCCGGCTTCGGTTTGCTTCAACAGGCAAAAGGCAAGGTTGGCAAGGCAGGAGGTTGCGGCTACCTGAAAAAATGGGTGTAAAATCAAAATTAAGTAGCAAAAACGCAAAAAATCACCGAAGGTCATCAAAAATAAAATAAAAATGACAAAAATTTTTCTCAGAATATTTTTTCTTGCAAAAAATCGCTTGCAAAATAATAAACCAGGCGTCAACATCATCATAAGTCTATTTAATTACACAACAGTCCATAAAAAAAGTTCTAATCCTACAAATTCATCAAAAATCCGCACAATTAACCTAAAAAAAAGACAAAACAGTGTGAAATCGCCCTTAAATCACCTCTAACTCTTCCAAAAACAACAACTATCTGTTCTCATTCCCTGTAGGCCATAATACCGCATCTCACAATCTTGATGTTCTCTGATACCATCAAAACTTAGCAATTTTTCAAACAATAGGTCCAGTCCACCTAAAACAAGGTCCCAAAACCTTCAAAACGTCTTCACACTCCAACAAATCATCTTCAAACCCAACACAGCTCCTCATAACACAATTACCACCACTTTACACCCATTAACAATCTTTCTATTACACAGAAAAACCAAAAATTTCCCCATAACCCCCAATTTCTCACCTGAAGGATTGGTTTTTCCCACAGCACACACGGTGCGACCACTTCCACCACTTCGCTGAGTCGGCTCAACAGCATTCGTCTCCCCGGTTCATGTTTGCAGGCGTTGGCCAACGCGCGACAAACCATGGTCCGAATTTTGAAAGTTGAGTCCGAAATGAGTAAGGTAAGTAATCTCTCCAAGGTCAGGTCTCCATTCGGCGGGGAACAGAGGGTCAGACTGTGGAATTCATTGAGCAAAGCGTGGCGGAGGACGTCGATCACTCCCATGATGTTCTCCATAGGCCATTGGAGGGCCTTTTCGAGGGCCAGGGTTTGGATTTCATTGTGTTCGAAGCCGGGTTCAAGCATTTGGACGAGGGCTTCAAACTGCAAAAAAATACACAATAATGGTCATTTTTAGGCCATAAAAACAAATTTTACAGATTTTAAAAAAATTTCAGAGATTTTTGAATTTTTGAGTCCCACCACGAAAACCTGAATATACTATATTTTTGCCCTATAACATCCCTTCCTTTAATTTTCAAAGCAAAACAACTCCTATTTCCTTTACAAATAATAATTTCTGGCTACATTTGCAAATTTGGGGTCCCACCACGAAAACTTGATTTTTCTCAATAGCTCTAAACTTAGATTCTAATCCCTTCCTTCCCTTCCAAAAAGGTTAAACTACTCAAAAATAAGTCAATTAACTTCCATTTCCCTCTACTTTTTAAAATTTTTTCACCTTATCCATGTCAAACTCACCAATGGCTCTTCCAGCTCATGATTTGGACCAACTTCCGAATTGGCCTTCTTCAACGCATCGATAGCTTTTTGATCGGCCCTTTCTGGGAACAAATACAGGTCTTTGATGGGACATATTCCGAAAACGGGCGTTTTTTGTCGGCCTTCAGGCAGGAATTGGGCAACAAAGCGTTGGTCTCCTGACTCGGAATATACCTTCCTCCGGACGTGAATGGATCTCCACCGCCTGACAATTGCAAATATATCATTTTTGGGAGTCACTAATTTGGTTTAAAATACGAATAGGGACTGTTTCAGAGTGTTTTTTCAATATTTCTTGTGAGTACATTGTACATCAATAAAAAATCTCAAAAACAATAAAATTTCCAACAAAAATTCGGATCAATTTTTTTCGCTCATCCGTCCTGCTCCCTTCTTCCATAATCCACCAAAAAATGCGATAAAAATAATCAAAATCGAAAAAAAACTTCAAAAATCCAAAAAATTACCGAAAATCCCAAAAATTTACAAAAAATCCCAAAAAATCGCTCTAATCCCCTTCAAACATTAAAAAATCCCACCTTGTCCACCTTGGGCACTTGCTTGTCCCGGGATATATCTTCCCGAGGATGTAAATGGGTCTCCAAAGTCTCTCGGGCCAGCTGAATTCTGGCCTGGGACATATCTCCCACTTCCCGTAAATGGATCGGCATATGCTTTTCCTTGCAGTCCCTTGATTTCCGGGACATTCTGTTGGAGATGACTGACCAATTGTGGGAGGAAAGCAATGGGAAGATTGTTCTGTTCGCAGCATCTTTGCGCGGCCATATTTGGGTCTTCGCCGACGTTATAGGCCAAGAAAAAGGTCTTGTCTGGTGGGGCGGTGATCTCGAATTCGTAGTCCGCTTTCTGAAAATTGCATTTTCATCAAAATTAGAAAATAAATTACAATAAAACAGCAAAAAGACGGAAAAAATCAAAAATTTGACCTCTAAATTAACTAAAACACTGTAAAAAAGTGTCTCAATAAAATAAAACGTCATTCAAATTTCTCCCTGCTTACTCTCAGTCCATAAGTTTTCATGTTCTAGCATAACTGCTATAAAAACCCTTAAAGGTTCATAATTTAAAAAAAACCACCTAGAATAATATAAAATCCCAAAATTTTCCGCAAAATCGCTCTCAAACTCCCTTCCAAAATTCAAATCAAGCCTCAATCTCAAACTTACACCCGGTTTCTGGATCGGTACTGGCTTGGTTCCCTTGAATTGTTCAAAATTCCTGGCTTCCGGGACATTCGACTTGATATAATCCACAATTTCATTCAAATAAGAAATCGGCAGATGGTTTTGCTGAAAAAAAAACAATTGTCGCATTCTATAAAACCTAAATTAATAAGAATATCCTTCAAAATCAATCTTTACAGACAACAAATCACCGTATTTTACCCAAAATTCACTTACCGCCAGGAAATTTTTTGCCGAATCGATGGGATTTTGCCCTTTCACATAGACCAGATCCAATTGACGGCCCGAGTCGTCCAATGAGACCTTAATCACAACTTTATCGTTCTGTTCGGCCGCTTTTGCGGCCGCTTCTGTTGCAATAAAGCTGGCCAATTCTGCTTCAAAGGCGGTTTCCACTGGCTCCGGAGCCTTCTTGTCGGGGTTGGCCGAGAAAATGTAGACGAATCCGTTGCTAAAACCGGAAAAAATTAAAGAAAATCCCAAAAAATAAAAAAAATTGGAAAAACTGCAAAAATTTTAGAAATCTAGGGCGCAGACTGCGAGGACGTCTTGTAAAATTTTGTAAAATATGACAAATTGACCATTAAAAGCTTTAAGCACCTAAAACCCCAAAATTTAATCCATTTGCGGCTAAAAACAACAAAAATTTAGAAAAGATGCTAGGGCGCAGCCTGCCAATTAAAATTCTGCCAAATAAGCATTAAAAAATCTCAAAAATTCGCTTACCTAGCAGCCAAAGCAAAGTCTCCATCCCGTGTCGCCCGAATGGCCCACAACGACACTACCGGTGCTCTCACTGGCTGCGCAAAAGCCAACGCGGTATCATCGGCTACCAAGGAGTAGATCTCAACGTATCCGCGCTCACTGCATGAGACCACAAACTTCTTACCAATCGGATGAGTCAACAGAGCTGTGCTGAAAAAATGAGCCAATAAAATTGGGAAAAAATATTGTATTGTATCAAAAACATCAAAATTTTGTCTAAAACAATATAAATTTTCCAAAAAGCGGCATTGAAACTGTTGAGAGTGTATTCACTCACGCATAAATGAACTCTCCATGATAGGAGTCGTACGCTTCAAGGCATTTGCAGCTCTCAGTCGACCATACTCGCAGAGTACTATCATTGGCGGACGAGATCAAATTCCCATTCGGTAGAACAATAATTGACCTCACAACGTCTTGATGGCCCTCTAGCGTTGCGATGCACTCATTTCCAGCCCACAATTTGATTGTCCGATCGGCGGAACCAGTAACAAAATTGTTAGGTTGATTAGGAACAAATTCCACAGCCCAGACCGAATTTTTATGCCCGTTCAAGCCGTAAATCTGTAAAACATTGATGGTAAACTACGGCACAAACATTTCTTGTACTCAATTACTAGCCTTACAGCTCTTTTCGCTACCTAAGAGCTAAGAAAAAACAATATTGCACTTGCCTCACTTGGTTGATTTTTCAGCGCTTTATTGAGATCGGTGACGACTGCTTTTGAATCCCAACCACCGCTAATACACCTGCCGGTCGCATTATCCACTCGCAAAGTACAAACTGAAAGATTAAAAAATAAAATTATTAAAAAATCAGTCAAACCTCAAAACCAAGGTCAAGACTTCGAAAATCGGCTAAAACAATATTGAAACAACCCTAAATCTGTTCGACCCAAAGCATATATGCCTCCTCAGCTCATAATCAATCTTTTGATGTCCAACTCAACCTAAACATCAAAAGAATTCAAAACCAAAACGCCAAAATAACTTACCATTCATCTGATGAACGCGAATAACAACTGTGGGATCTTTATTGGTAGGCGCAAACAAAGCGACAGTACCATCCTTTCGACCACAAACAATATACTCGCTGCTTCCATCTGGACATTCATAAAAACCCAAAGAATTTACATGTTGACCATTCTTGAACTCGGCTTCCTGGACGTACCCGTTTTCTCTAGAAAATTAGGGGAATTATTGACAGAAAAGGCGGTAAAAAGATTGGCTGAGACCTCTCTAAACTGCTCATAAAATTAGCCATTACAGTTCCGCGAAACATTCAGATAACAAGAAGGAAACTTTAAAGAAGGATAATATAAATTTAAGTGCCAAAAATTAGTCTAAAACAGGCAAAACTCAATTCAAAACTCTAATTAGTGCCTACTATTAGCATTACCATCAGAACAGCTTCAAAATGACACCGTATATGACTAGTTTCCGCCATAATAAACACGACTTTCAACCAATATTATCCATTGCACCAAACCTTTTACTCAAAACAACCAAAAGAAGTTCTACAAGTCAAACACGGCATTGAATCCCCGCTTCATAATATTCTACGTTGAATTTCCAGTATAATGAGGTATGATACTACACGAAAAAGCTTGAAAAATACGTAGTTTCGCCGTATATTATCCATGACCATTAAAGAGCCGCTTAAAGCCCATTTTTCAAAGTTTCTCCTCTCTAAATGACAAACAAACTAATAAAAACACAAACTCACTTCTCCACCCATAGTTTCGCGGTTTCATCTCGACTCACAGTGGCCAGATGGCCTTGAGAAGTTGGCTCGACCGCTTTCACATCTGAACCGTGGGCGGCAAAATTTTGCCAAAGATGAAACTGAATTGCTTCTTCGACCATTGCTGTTGTAAACGAGTAAAAATAGCTTTTTCACCGAGTTTTTACTTGATCATCCATTTTTTCGACTTGCGCCCTACGTTGAGAAAGAGAATTAGGGCGCAGCTCGCCTGCAGGCTGCGGGTTGTGTTATACGATCAACCTTGTCTTTGATCGGGAATTTGGGAAAAATACGAGTGACATAGTCTTTCCATGAGATTATTGGGGTAACCCAAGATTTATAAAATCCAAAAAATCCAAATATATGAGTTTCTGACAATGAATTATATGATTCATGCTTCAGCGGTGATAATTTGAGCCCTTCTGTTCTGCAAACCCTCCATAATGGTGGCCAATTTGCTGCGTGAGGCGGCTAGCAGCTCCTTAAAGCAAAAGGCATTGAATATTACGCTCAAAACGCAAGATTAACACTGTTTTCATCAAAAACAACGGTTTAACGACATACCCGAATAATTCTCGAGTCTTGATCAACATTTCCACGACTCTGAGCGATTGTGCCGTTGACTTGTTGGAACTTACTGAAGACTTCGATCAATCCTTCGCTTTTTTCGCCGATATCAAACGCCGATCCTTTCAAATTTTCAAATTTTTCGCGAGTTTCGGCGATTTTATCGTGAAAATCGCTCAAATCATCGCTGAAAGTCTCGTCATCGGAGTCGAAGGGAATCGGAGAGGTGCTAGTGAGAGTCTCTCCGGATTTTGGAGAGCAAATTTCAAATGACGAAGGGGTCGAAGAGTCGCTTTGGGATGCTGTAAGATACGAAAATTATGATGACATAACGGAAGTGCGTTGCTTAAATTTTTCCTTTTAATTTGCATACGCAATCTTTCCAGATAAATAAAAGCTCTAGAAAACTCATTTCCCCTCTCCAGATTCCGAAACTTCAGGTTTTCGTGGTGGTACCAAAAACGGTGAACTACATAGATAACATCGAAACTCCGTACAACGGGTTACAAGAGACTTAAAAAACTCGCTTGCTATGGAAGGTTCTTTCTAAAGAGGCTAAAATTGATTTTTGGGACCTTCGGAATTGTACGTTATAGACAGGTTTCGTTGTCCGGGAGTTTGTTGTACAGAGGTTTTGGTGTAATACGAATAAAAAGTTCTAAAGCGGATCTTAGGAGGCAAAGGCCTACTAGTCCGTCCGTAAAGTCGCTGGAATGATTTTCGCTACACGCACTGTGCGAAAACAAAAGTTCCCTTTGCACTGTGCAATTTCTTCTTTTTGCACGGTGCAATAGGCTTTTTTCGGGTCTCCTTGACTATTTTTGCACAAAGCAAGCGCTAAAAATTACTCTAGCGACTTTCTGGAGCCCGACCGGAACAGTGGACCCAAAACTCCGTAAGCTTGGTCCATTTCGTGGGTAAGGTTCTGAAATTGGAAATAAAAGCAATTACTAGACCGTTGGTAAAGTCGCTACGGTGAATTCCGCGACATGCACTGTGCGAAAACAAAAGCCCACCTTGCACTGTGCAATTTCTTGCTTTTTGCACAGTGCAATAGGCTTTTTTCGGGTGTCGCTCGCACCCTGACTTTCTTTATCTATTAGTACTAGTCCATCCGTAACGTCGCTGGAGTGATTTCTGCGATATGAATTGTGCGAGAGCGAAAGTTTACTTTGCACTGTGCAATTTCCTGCTTTTTGCACCGTGCAATAAACGGACTAGCAATGCACTTTACGAAAATTTAAATATTTAAAAAAAAATTATTTTTTTTTCAATTTTGGCCAACTTTTCCTACCATCAACATCCACAACACAATTGTTCACATTGACCAGTTCGAACGGCGATTCGGAACGGTTTTCTGCCATAGCGATGAACGCAGAACCAACAACCACGCGTCGAGGGAGAAAGAGGAAGAAGGAATCAGCATGAGTTTGTATTGGGACGCGAGACAGGTGCAGAGCGCCATCTGCTCTTTTATTCGCGCGCGCGACGCGTCCTAAAGCGAATAATCCAATGGTTGAAAAATGTTGAAAACAATTGTGTAATAAACATTGGAGTTGTGGTACACGTCAAATCGAAAAGGGAAGTCTTCAAATTGACGATTCGTCTTTGACACTTCGCAACATCGAAGAAAAATAAAAAAATCAAAAAAAAATGGTAGAAATAGGCATAAGACTTTTTATCCCAAAATTCCTAAAAAAGTGTCACATTTTCGCCAGCTTTTGATCAAAAAATCCCGGTCGTTTCTGTAAAGGGCGAACTAAAAATCTGGCATGGGTCTTTGAAAAAATTAGTCTAAATTTCTGCCAAGTCTTAGTAAAATTTGAGCGTCGCAAACAACGTTGCGCTACAAGCGAATAAAACAACAAAGCACCGCACGTCAAATCGAAAACGGAACTCTTCAAATTGGCGATTCGTCTTTGACACTTCGCAACATCGAAGAAAAGTAACTTTTTGGGTATCTAAATTCGCCATTTCTCTTTATAATTTGCTGAAAAGCATCGCAAATTGTTGAAAAAAATTACTTTGTCGTGTTACTGGCTATAAACGTAGATCAAGAAAAAAGACGGCATCCAGGAAAATAATTTTTCGCGAAGTGTCAAAGACGAATCGCCAAATTGAAGACTTCCCTCCGTCCTGCTTTTTCGATTTGACGTGTGGTACTGGTCCGTTCGTAAAGTCGCTGGAGCAATTTTTGCTGTTTGTACAGTGCAAAAAAGCCAGGGTGCGAGCGACAGCCGAAAAAAGCCTTTTGCACGGTGCAAAATACATGAAATTGCACAGTGCAAAGTAAACTTTTCTTTTTGCATTGTGATATAAACTGCTAGATCTCCAACGTATTCCATTGACGATTAGGCTCGAAATGAATATGTTTAACGCATTCGGGAGTGTAATCGGCAATCTGAAAAAAAGGTTTGGATTAAAGGGCACGTCAAAGGGCCAGAACAGCTGCTTTTGAATTGCGCGTGTGAGAGACGAAATGTCCAAAAAATTTCTTCGTTTACTGTAGCAACAAGAACGGGAAAAAATAATGGTGACATTCTACATGCTTCCTAATAATTATTTTACCGTTTGCAACTTGTTTTCGCTGCAGGACATTCAAAACATTTTTTGATATTTCATTTCACACGCGGCATCTAAAATTGGGGAACTCTTCAAGTTGGCTTTTCGTCCAAAGATTTATCGGAAAAAATAATTTTGTAAATTTTTCTTCAGATATTTCCGGTCAAGATAAGTCTCAAAAAATTCAGAGAGCTGGAAAATGGTCAAAGAAACGACCTGGGTTTTGCCAAATTGGACAAGAAATCGATCAATGTATTAGATGTATAAAAAATGCATTTTGAAGCCTTGTAGACGACGTTTATAGAAGATTCGAGGTATTTGCAAATTTCATGTTGCAGTTTCCATCTAATTTGACCTTATTTTACCCGATTCTCCTCGTTTTTAATAGTTTTTGGCCAAAATTTGTATTAGATGTATATAAAATGCCTTTTGAAGTCTTGTAGACGACGTTGATAGAGCTCAAGTTGCAAAATGCCTTTTTTGGCGCGACAAAAATCCTCAAAATTCTTGATTGAAATTCTTTATTGGACAAAAGACTCAATTCTCGAGTCACCAACTCTCTTTTCAGTTCATTGATTTCTTCGCGTACGACGTCAACGAGTAGTTGTCTTCCGTCGACGAGACCGACGCCAAATCCTGATATCCCTCCTCCTCGGACAAGGGTTCGTCGTCAATGTCCTCGTGGCAGAAGCTGGCCATCGACTTGGACGGTTGTCGGCCCAACTTCTCGCTGGTCGGCTTCGACATCTTGGCCAGATGATCCACCGTACTTTCGTGCGGCATGAGCATCATTGGGGCGCGGAAAAAGTAGAACGTCGGATAATAGATGAGGTTGTAGGGTGAGGCCGCGTACAGGTCCGCATACCGTTCCACCTGCGTCGCAAAGAACGTCGTTCTGGAGCCCGACCGGAACAGTGGACCCAAAACTCCGTAAGCTTGGTCCATTTCGTGGGTAAGGTTCTGAAATCCGAAATAAAATCAATTACCAGACCGTTGGTAAAGTCGCTACGGTAAATTCCGCGACATGCACTGTGCGAAAACAAAAGCCTACCTTGCACTGTGCAAATTCTTGTTCTTTGCACCGTGCAATAGGCTTTTTCGCTTTTTGCACGGTGCAAACCCCAAAATCACTCTAGCGACTTTGCGAACGGACTCGCAAAAAAATTTCAATAAACTCACTCGGATCGCTTTCACAGCATCAGCGATTTCCGCATGCGCTGAATTCGACGAAGTTGCGTCCATATTCTTGTACAATTTGGCCAGTTGAACATCAAGTTGAGCGAGCCGTTCGAACAAGCTGTGACGTTCGGTCCAGATCGTCAACTCATGTTCGATTTCTGGGACCACCAGGAAGGTTCTCCAACCTGAAGTTGTAAAGAATGAGAAAATATGGAATTTTTTTGCAACGAAGAGAACACTTGACCCAAGTTTAATTTTTGCGTCAATTCTTGTTCTGAGGGCCAGTAGAACAAGCGTTTCCTATTTTGCATACCACAAAGGCCAAACAACGACATGAAGCCTTGGAAAAATCGCGAATTTGGGTCAAGTCTCCCTCTGGTTTGTAAAAAAGGAAAAAAAGCCAATTCGTATTTTAAAAAATACCCTTAAGAATCTTTTTTGTAGTTTAAAAAAACATTTTAAAATTTAGGGTCAACTGTCTCCCTCAAAACAGTTCGAGTCAAGTGTTTCCCTCATTCTTCAAATCAAGAAATCTTTTCTAGAGCTGTCGCATTTAAAAAAATCTCCAAAAAAATCTAAAGAAAACCTCACCTCGATTCTTCTTGGACCTCAGGACATCTCCAAAAATGTGATCTCCAATGTACAATATATCCTTTCCTCTGGCCTTGAGCATTCGTCGAAACGCATCACAAGAGCCGCCGGAATAGACTTGGCCCTTCCGCAACGGGCCCGTGTGCATTCCCAGCTTCAGCACGCCGGTTGAAGTGTCGACTTGACGAAAAACCGTCCCTTCCGCGAACCAATTCGGCTTTTTGGCGTCCACTACGGCAATATCAAAGTATTCCGCCCATTGAGGGCCGAGGAGATAGGTCATCACACCCTGAAATTGAATAATCAGGCTCCATGAAGAGTTTTTGTATCCAGTTGGATCAAAAAATACAAATCTTGGCCAAAAACTATTAAAAATGAGAAAAATTGGGTAAAATAAGGTCAAAGTACATGAAAAAGGCAAATTAAAATCTTCAGATAACTCGAATCTTCTATAAACTTCATCTACATAACTTCGAAAGGCATTTTACATCTACTGCATATGGACCTCAAAAACGCCTCACAATCACAAAAAAATCATAATTTTCTGAGAAAAATCTCATTTTTCTCCTTTTCCCACTTTTTACTCACATTGGTATAGCTGTACTCGCTGTTGGTCAACAAAAAAGTTTGTCCATGTCGTCGCAATTGAGGCAGCAACTTTTTGATTCTCTCATCCTTCACCACGAACTGCTCAATGTTGTTCAAGACGAACTGTTTCATGGAGCCTTCGGTGTGGACCCAATTCACGGCGTTGGTTACATCTTTGGCAAAGGACTTGTAGGACATGATGACGTCATTTCGGCGGACCCCGGTGCGGTCGGGAAGACTAAATAAAGCAGATAAAAAATTGGTAGATAATATTTTTGGAAATTTCTCATTTTCCGACAAGGGAAAGACTTGACTCACAATATCTCAAAATGGGTCAACTGTTTCCCTCATGAAAGCGATCTAAAAATACCAAAAATTCATAAAAATCGCAAAAAAATAAGTCTTCGGCAGAGGGAACCACATGACACAAAATTAAAAAATGTGTCAACTCTTACCCTCAATGAAAAAAATCCGTAAACATTAAAAAGCAATACTAAAATCAAAAAATTTTAGTCGATAAAAAATGTGTCAAGTCTTTCCCTCGTTCCTAAAATGCAAACAAACAAATCTACAGCTCAAAACTACAATAACCCTACATTTTATACTCCGGATCATTGTCAAAGTAGTCCACCAACGAGGCCAGCAAGTACGTGTCCGGCATGTTGAACAGCGTGTTCAGCACAATCACTCTGCTGTCGTTCAAATGCAAAAATTTGTTCGGGTACTGCTCCTCAATCTCGTTGGGCTTCATGAAATGGAACCCATGAACTCCGACGAGGATGTTCCCGAACCCGTCCACCTTCAACAAGTTCCCATAGACCATGTCGAACCACAGGCCGCGAACCGGAAAATTGGAGTTGTAATTGAGGTTGCGCAACTGCTCCGGGTACCCAATCTCGATGAGGCGACTGATGGTCCGCGAAAACAACATGGCCTCATATTGCGGCGATTTGTAGTCTGAAAACGGAGAAATTAGGCGGAAAACGGGGAAAATCAAGATTTTTTGATAAATCACTTGATTTAAGCCCCAAAAACGAAAAATTTATATTGAAAATAAAATTATAAAAACCAAAAGTCAATACAGGAAGAAGAGAATTTGCCCTGAGGGCATTTTCAGTCCAAAAAAAATCATTTTGCCCGAAAAATCATCAAAAATAATTAAAAAATTATATTTTTGGATGTTACACTTAATTTTAATGTGAAAAATAGCAAAATCTGTGTGTCAAAAAGAATATCGCTCCTTAATAATCTTTAACCTGCTTTAAAGAACCAGAACAACTCCTTTTGAATTGCGTTTTTTACGGCGTGGAAACTAAGTGTCAAAAAAGTTTCTTCGTCTACTGTACCAATAACAACAAAAAAAATAATGGTGGTATTCTACATGCTTGCTAATAATTACTTTACTGTTTGCAACTCTGAGGACTTTGTTTTCGCTGCAGGACTTAAAAAACTTTTTTGACATTTCGTTTCACATGCCGTAAAAAGCGCGATTCAAAAGTAGTTGTTCTGGCTCTTCTAAACTCCAAAAAAATGGCCAAAAGGTTCGAATGGGCGTTAAAGAGCCGGAATGACACCTAAATTTTCTTAAATCGCTAACCAAAAAATGGCCTTTTAAGAGATTTTTAATCAAAAAAAATCAAGTTTTTTTTCAAATTAAACTTGACTTTAATGTGTAAAGAGGAAAAATACGAGTTTTAAAATAAGCTAACGTCTTTTTAAAGCCATAACTGGCTATTACAAACGTTAATTTCAGTCCTGAAAAGGAATTTTTAGCTCAAAAAAGTTAATTTTTTCCCAAAAATCAGCATTTTTTAAAGGAAAATCAGCATTTTTTCCAAAAAAATCAGCATTTTTAAAAATTTTCCAAATTTTTCGAATCGATACAGTAATTTCCAGCCCACTCCCAACTCACTGGCCAACGTGTAGTCCATGTCGAACCCAAAGAACTTCATCTTCTCCAGCCGCAGCGATCTGCCCACGAAAATCCGCTGACTCGGGTCATGCTTGTAAGCGCCGTTGATCTGCTGAATGTCCAACGGTTTATTCAGATTCTGCTCGCCCGCGGCGATGGCCGCGTCGGCGGTTTGGGTGCCGCGAGTGCTGGAAGCAGACGGTTTCTCAATGGGCGCCATTTTCTCGCAACCGATCCCCGACGTCGGTGTGGTAGGAAAATGGCCGAGTTGCAGCCGAATTACGTTTTAGAAATCGTAAACTCAAAAGTTGGACTTTTGGAATTTGAAATTTGGAATAAAAAAAATTTTTTTTGAATTGTAGTTGTGGTACACGTCAAATCAAAAAGGGAATTCTGCAAATTGGCGATTCGTCTTTGACACTTCGCAACATCGAAGAAAAATAAAAAAAATCAAAAAAAAATGGTAGAAAAAGTTGGACTTTTGGAATTTGAAATTTGGAATAAAAAAAATTTTTTTTGAATTTAGGGATTTTTTTTGAATTTTCATTTTGCAAATTTTTCGAAATTGATTTTTGGCGGAGGGGGGAGGTTTTTGGGAGCACAGGCAGCTTTTGGGCCCCAAAAATTGACCCTACTCCACCCTCACCCATTTAATTTTTGTCGCCGACCCCTGACTGGGGACGTTTCTCCGAGTTTTCAAGTTGGCGATTCGTCTTTGACACTTCGCAACATCGAAGAAAAATAAAAAAAATCAAAAAAAAAATGGTAGAAATAGGTATAAGACTTTTTATCGTAAAATTCCTAAAAAAGTGTCACATTTTCGCCAGCTTTTGATCAAAAAATCCCGGTCGTTTCTGTAAAGGGCGAACTGAAAATCTGGCATGTGTCTTTGAAAAAATTAGTCTAAATTTCTGCCAAGTCTTAGTAAAATTTGAGCGTCGCAAACAGCGTTGCGCTACAAGCGAATAAAACAACAACGCACCGCACGTCAAATCGAAAAGAATTGCGCTTTTGAATTGCGCGTTCTATGGCGTGGAGAACGAAATGTCATAAAAAATTATTTGTCTACAATCAGTCTGTCGGGAAAATAGTGAGCACTCTGTCGCTGCGCCAATCGCGTCGGCCAAAGTGAAAAACAATTTGATTTTGCCGCGACACAGTGCATTTTTTGATGCGGTTGTTGATGCGACAAATTGCTCTTTATTTTCCCGACAGACTGATTGTAGACAAGTAATTTTTTATTTATTAGCATTTTCATAAAGTGCATGGACATTCCGCCGCTTTCCGCACTGTGCACAACAGACCTCAATTTTGCACTGTGCATTTCACCTTTTTTTGGGGTTTGCACTGTGCACCGCTGCGACATAAGCAAGTTTCAACTACGTCGCACTTCAAATCGAAAAAGGAAATCTTCAAGTTGGCGATTCGTCTTTGACACTTCGCAACATCGAAGAAAAGTAATTTTTTGGGTGTGTAAATTTGCAATTTCTAGTTAGAATTTGTTGAAAAGTATCGCAAATTGTTGGAAAAAATGATTTTTTTATGTTTTGGCAGTTATTTTGCCGTTTTTCGTCAAATACTGGCTATAACCGTAAATCAAGAAAAAAGACGGCAGCTGGGGAAATAATTGTTTCGCACGTGTTGCGCAATGCCAAACGAGTCCCTTCTCTCTTGCTTTTTCGGTTCGACATGTATTCGAAATTTGGTTTAACTAAAATTTATTTCCTTTTGTGCGCAAAAAATCGAAAATGAATTTGAAAAAATATTTTTTTTCCGTCTTTGCTTCCAAAAAAAAAAATGATTTTTCAAAAATTCAAAATTTTTTACCTGAAAAATATCGACCAAATCCTCGAAACCTGGTAAAAATAGACCCATTTCCAAGCCTTCTTAAATCTGACTCAGAATAGTCAGCTCTTTGGAGAAACCCACAAGGAAGTGAAATAAAATTTAACGTCGCAAAAAACAACGGTCGTTTGTCCCTGTTCGTGCTGACCACTAAAATAAATTGGAACGAGCAGAGCGAGCAAAGAACTCCTCCTGTTTGTTGAGCATTTTATGTCCATTTTAATTTTTTTTCTGGCAAAAGATGGCGAATAAAACCATTTTTTATTTTAATCAAATTTTCTGTGGACGGAAATTTGTTTACTGAAAATTTGATTTCAAATTTCTTCAAATTTTGCAGTTATCCTCTGATAGTACAATATTATATTTCAATAAAGCGCACAGACTTTTTGTCGCCAAGCTCAACCGGACAGTACCGCTACTTTTGAATTGCGTCTTCAAGTTGGCGATTCGTCTTTGACACTTCGCAACATGTGCGAAAAATTATTTTCCCAGCTGCCGCCTTTTTTCTTGATTTACGTTTATCATTAAAGGGCCAGTGCAACTACTTTTGAATTGCGCTTTTTACGGCATGCGAAACGAAATGTCCAAAAAGTTGCTGTGTCTACTTTACCAATCACAATGGAAAAAATAATGGTGACATTCTACATGCTCACTAATAACTATTTTACTGTTTGCAACCCTACCGCCTTTGTTTTTGCTGCAGGACATACAAAACCATTTTTGACATTTTGTTTCACACGCCGTAAAAAGCGCAATTCAAAAGTAGTTGTGCTGGTCTTTTAAGGGTCGATTTAAAGCCGGGCCGAAAGGTCGGCTCGCGATTTGTTTCAAATTTGCTTTGACCCGGCCCGGGAGCCATGTCTAGCCGGTACACGTCAAATCGAGAAGGGAACTCTTCAAATTGGCTTTTCGTCCCAAGATTTATTGGAAAAATTATTTTTGAAATTTTCCCTCTAGGTTTTGACCCTTCGTTTGGGAGAAATTTCATTTGGGGCTGATCGGGTTATGTCGAATTTTCATAGCCAATTTTGCAAAATTGTTAGACTAGCTGAGCAAAGAGTTGACATTACACCTAAATTTTTTTTTGGCTAGCCAAAGTGTCAAAAAAGCTTTAAAGCGACAGTACAACTAATTTTAAATCGCGCTTTTTACGGCGTGAAAAACTAAGTGTCAAAAAAGTTTCTTAGTCTACGGTACCAATAACAACGGGAAAAACGTAATGGAGACATTCTACATGCTTACTAATAGCTTTTTTTACTGTTTGCACATCTGCCACCTTTGTTTTCGCTGCAGGACATAAAAAACCTTTTTTGACATTTCGTTTCACACGCCGTAAAACGCGCAACTCAAAAGTTGCTGTTCCGGCCCTTTAAATTTAAATACCAACTTGATAACGTGGGCAGTAAGCACTTTTTGATCCAGTTATTGTAGCGTTTTGTCGACATTCTACATGCTTACTAATAATTATTTTACCGTTTGCACCTCTGCCGCCTTTGTTTTCGCTGTAGGGCATAAAAAACTTTTTTGACATTTCGTTTCACACGCCGTAAAACGCGCAATTCAAAAGTTGTTGTTCTGGCGCTTCTAAACTCCAAAAAAACTGGCCAAAAGGTTCGAATGGGCGTTAAAGAGGAATGACACCTAAATTTTCTTAAATCGCTAACCAAAAACAGCCGGCCCTGCCCTGGAGCCATGTCTATCTCCACCGAAAATTGGACTTACGGAACTCTCAAATGGTTGGTCCCATTCGGACTCAAAAGCTCCGAATCCGGCGATGGTCTGCTCGGCTTCCTGGAAGAAACGGTGGAACTTGTCGACCTCGTCGCTTCTTGCGCGAGGTGTCGGTCTCTGGCAGCCGCAAATTCAGCTCGTTTCTGGGCCGCCACCCCCGCACTCGTCCAATAATCGGCGGTCTCCGTGGGGCGATTGGAATGGATGTAGGTGGGGCTCGGAGAGACGGATCTGTAACTTCAAAAAAAGACTTTTTATACGTATAATGTATAATATACATTGTACAGTGGAACTTTTGTATCACTAATGACATATAAAAAAGTCTAACTGACAGGGGAAGTACGACATGTGCGACGTTTAGGTTTTGAGTCGACTTGGCACAAATCTCGCGTAATTTTTTCTAAGATATATGCGAGATCTCTATAGCTCAGAGTCATGTTTCCACAAAAATCAATTTTTTCAAGCGAAACTGGCAAAGATATGGCCGACAAATGTTTTTTCTCTGACCGCTCTCCTCGTTTTGCGTGCTCTCGCAAAAGTTGTTGAATATCTTGGCTTTCTCTGGAAAGCGCAAGCTAAAATTTCCAGTAATTAATATATGACCTATGCCCAAAGTGTGTGCAAACAAATTTGAGCGTCAACCTTGGGGTACTATGGGTACTATCATACGTAGTCCGCTCGCAAAGTCACTGGAGTGATTTTTGGTGTTTGCACTGTGCAAAAAACCGAAAAAAGCCTGCTGCACGGTGCAAAAGGCGAGAAATTGCACAGTGCAAAGGGAACTTTTGTTTTCGCACAGTGCATGTCGCTGAAATTACTCCAGCCCCTTTTGGGACGGACTATATTATGAACATGACTCGCGGGCCAGGCCGAAAATTGCGGCTCGGCCCGTTTACGGAGGTTTGTTGTACTTTCCTAAATGTTTCAGTCTAAATTTACAGCCAACACGTCTTCGGGACCACACAAATAAACTCCCACTGATTGAAATGACAATTTTTGCCACAAAATGAAGAATTTCTCACAAAGACTTTGCGTTGAGAAATTTTTCCCATCCAAAGATTAGAGAAAATCCTTCGAGAAGCCCTCAAACTCTCTGTGAAGAAATTTGACGGCTAAATATACATATAACCAATAGTTGTTGAGGAAATCCTCTTATCCTCTTTTAGGACATGACGATGACGTCATAATCTTAATCTCTCTAGAAAAACCTCTTTTTTAGAAAACAAGGAAAGCATCTTGTTTTCGGCAAATGTTTAGTGCAACGGATTTTCTGTTTATCACGTAGAGTTCATTGTGTTCGCTTGAAAAGGTTCACTTTGCACTGTGCAATTCGTTGCTTTTTGCACCGTGCATTAGACTTTTTTCGGCTGTCGCTCGCACCTTAACTTTTTGCACCGTGCATGTCGTGAGAAAACAAAAGTGCTCTTTGCACTGTGCAAACACCAAAAATCACTCCAACGGCTTTCCGGACGAACTTAGTAATGTTCAAAGTTAAGTTGAATTGAATTCGCAAGTTTTTTACAAGCCTTCATTTTTTTGGAGCGCTTAGTTAGCTAATCCTAATTTTTATTTTATTTTAACTTTAGAGGGATAGTACAACTTTTGAATTGCGCGTACTATGGCGTGGAGAACGAAATGTCATAAAAAATTATTTGTCTACAATCAGTCTGTCGGGAAAATAGTGAGCACTCTGTCGCTGCGCCAATCGCGTCGGCCAAAGTGAAAAACAATTTGATTTTGCCGCGACACAGTGCATTTTTTGATGCGGTTGTTGATGCGAAGAAGTGCTCTTTATTTTCCCGACAGACTGATTGTACCCAAATAATTTTTTATGTATTAGTATTTTCATAAAGTGCATGGACATTCCGTCGCTTTCCGCACTGTGCACAACAAACCTCAGTTTTGCACTGTGCATTTCACCTTTTTTTGGGGTTTGCACTGTGCGAAAAGAACGAAATTACTGTGCGATGGGGAAAAGCATGGGAAAAAGTGCAAAATGCACTGTGCGATCATTGCGGCAAATGTCCATGCACTTTGTGCAAAAAAAATACCAATAACTCCGGTAAAAAATGATAGTGACATTCTACATGCTTACTAATAATTGTTTTACTGTTTGCAATTTTTTTCGCTTTGTTTTTAGGACATAAAACTGTTTTTTTGACATTTCGTTTCCCCAAGCCGTAGGACGCAAAATTCAAAAGTAGATGAACTGGTCCGTCAAAAATGCCTTACCGCGCCCTCCAGCGAGCGTCCAGCAGCTGCGGGATGTGTGTGGGATGGTGATGATGGTGATAGTTATGAAAAGCCATCGCTGAAACACAGAACCCGTATTATGTACAATGGAACACATTGCGAATTTCAAAGAGACAAAGATTTGTTTGTGATAGGAAGAGTTCGCTATGGCGAGGCTGAATTATGCCTAAACTTGGCCGCCAGGCCGTCAGAATCTCGAATAACGGTTAGAAAACTTTGTCTACAGTTTGTGCTGAATAAATGTTTGATTTTACAGCTTGTTCACTAGTGTTTCCATAAAGTGCAAAGACTTTTCGTCGTTTGGCAAAAAACCCCTCATTTTGCACGGTGCATTTCATCTTTTTGCGTAATTTTTGGCACCGCGCATTAAAGGGACAGCCCAGCTACTTTTGAATCGCGCTTTTTACAGCGTGGAAACGAAATGTCAAAAATGTTTCTTCGTCTACTGTATCAATAACAACGGGAAAAAATAATGGTGAGATTCTACATGCTTACTAACAATTATTTTACAGTTTGCACCTCTGTCGCCTTTGTTTTAGCTGCAGGACATAAAAAAACTTTTTTGACATTTCGTTTCGCACATCGTAAAAAACGCAATTCAAAAGTAGCTGTTCTGGCCCTTTAACGCTTGTTTACTAGTGTTTCCATAAAGTGCATAGACCTTTCGTCGCTACGCGAAAACCCCTCATTTTGCACAGTGCATTACCTTTTTCGCAAATTTTTGCACCCTGCATCAATCGCCGCAAAGTACGCTTTTTTCAAGTGCGTGCATTCGCACAGTGCAGACCGCTTTATCAAGTTTGCACAGTGCGAAAAAAGCCAAAATGCACTGTGCGTCGGCGATAAAAGCCCAAAAAAAGTCAACGCATTTTATGAAATACTAGAACAACAAACTTTCAGAAGGAAAACTTGTGTATAAAAAAAATTTCAGAGGTCCCACAAACCGATATCAAGCCAAATTAATCTCAACGACAACCTTTCTTTAACGGCTAAATTTTTTGGGCTTTTTGTTGTACAGAGGTACTACTAGTCCGTTCGCAAAGTCGCTGGAGCGATTTTTGGCGCGTGCACTGTGCAAAAGAAGCGAGCGACAGCCAAAAAAGCCTATTGCACGGTGCAAAAAGCAAGAAATTGCACAGTGCAAAGGGAACTTTTGTTTTTGCACTGTGCATGTCGCGGAAGACACTCCAGCGACTTTACGGACGGAGTAGTACTGCCACCACAATTCTAAAACAATGAAACATTTTTATTTTGTGTTTTATATGAAAAAAAATGGTTTCAAAAATTTAAAAAATACGGAAATTCTGAACCTCGAGTATTAAATATCCGAAATACCACGAAACAATATGAAAAGATACGACACGTCCGCTGGAAACGTCAAAAAAACGTCCTCGCCCAAAGGTTCGAAGATATTCGAAATGAACTTGAAGCTTTTTGCCTAATGAAACGGAAACGGAATTTGGAGTAATCGGAAAAAAGAGACCTCACTTGAACTCCTCCAATTAGCCGGGATTTTGTTTGTCCCCCGGCTTTGGGTTATGATCCATTTGTTTGCCCATTCGTTGCGTAGATTCGGTAGGATATGGAGCTTGTAACAAGAGTGATCCGCATGATGTGCGTTTATAGTCTGGAATGATTTAATGGTCCAAAGCAATTGCATTTGGACCTCGTTGTACTCACCCGGGCGCTTTCGAACGAAAAGAATGGGGACATGCTGAGTGCATGGGGACTATGGCAAATCGGATGCAACTCTGGCACCGATCTAGGCCTGAAGTCTCAAGGAGCACCTCATCACGACTCGGTCGCGGAATCCCCTGGATGAGGCCCGTATATGAAGCGCAAGTTTGGAATGCTCCGATGGTCTTCGCAAAAACTTGATCACCCAAGTGTACTACAATAAATCTTCGGTCTTCAATTGTGAAACACGTTGCATACCTATGCCCCTCAATATAATTTCCGAGTGATATAGGAATAAAGAAACGGAAATGAAATTTACGGGTTGGAAGACGAAATGTCACAAATTTTTTGCGGTTTTTGCGTCAAATAAAGCACAGAACGGAGTCCTTCTGATTTCGCAAATGAAATTTATCGCTTTTAAAAACATTAAATGTTGTTCTAAAGGACAAAATCACTATCATACATTTGAATCTAGCTTTTACGGCTTGGAAAACGAAATGTCACAAAATTTTTGCGGTTTCTTGTCATAAAACCGAATTGGAAATGGTTCAAAATGATCAAGTAGATGGTAAAACACATCCTCAGCAGTTCTAAGACTATTTCTACTTTGTTTTAATGGCGTGGAAGAACAAAAAATGTTGTGACACTTCGTCTTTTAAGCCAAAAAAACGAGATTCAAATGTAGTTGTCTTGGTCCTTTAAAGGGACAGTACAGCTACTTTTAAATCGCGCTCACACTGTGGAAACAAAATGTCCAAAAAGTTCCTTCGTCTACTGTATCAATAACAATGGAAAAAAATAATTGTGGCATTCTACATGTTTACTAATGGTTATTTTACTGTTGCCTATTTTGCCGCCTTTGTTTTCGCTGCAGGAAAAAAATTTTTACTTAAACAAAAATATTTAAGGTGCAAACAGTAAAATATTTATTAGTAAGCATGTAGAATGTCACCATTATTTTTTCCGTTGTTATTGATATAGTAGACAAGGAAACTTTTTTGACATTTCGTTTCACACGCCGTAAAACGCGCAATTCAGAAGTAGTTGTTCTGGCCCTTCAAACTACACCCAAGCAAATTAGATGTTCCTATAAATGTATTGTGCAGTAGGTTCTGTACAACAAGCTTTAGAATGTCAAAACCTGTCTAGAGCGAGCAATTTCAGAAGTACGAAGGAATGTTTATACGTATGACAAATCATGTTTTTCCTCTTTCAATTCGTCGTTACAGATATTCCATTGTTTTGAGCATACAGCAGGTCAATCCTGCACAAAGGATATTCATTTGAATCGTATGATCTTATCTCTTCAGCTTCTCAATGTTTATGCAGATGGATTTTGGAAATTGGAGGCAATGTTGCTTACCAAAGTCAACCCGCTCTGTCGAACGTAGAGATGGCTCTGGGACCGGGCCGGACGGGGCTGCCCGGCTTGCTTCAAACTTTTCTTCGGCCTGATCCAATGGTGGTGCCTGTCATCTGACGCCGGGTCTATTTTTTAAGTGCCAGAACAACAACTTTTGAAGTGCGCTTTTTACGGCGTGTGAAACGAAATGTCAAAAAAGTTTTTTTATGTCCTACGGCGAAAACAAAGGCGGCAGAGTTGCAAACAGTAAAATAATTGTTAGAAAGCATGTAGAATGCCACAATTATTTTTTTCCGTTGTTATTGATACAGTAGACTTCCAATTGGCTTTTCGTCCTAAGATTTATCGGAAAAATTATTTTTAAATTTTCCCGCTAGGTATTACCGGTCAAAACAAGTCCGAAAACAATCCATATATTATTAAAATGGTAAACTTTGTCAAAAAAAAACCTGGTTTTTACCAAATTCGACAAGAAATCGGTCTGAAAACATTTCTCCGACCCAATACTTGTGACGAAATGCCAACAGTCCCTCTTGCTTTTTCGACTTGTCGTGCGGCAATAATAGTGACATTGTACATGCTTACAAATAATTTTTTTACTGTTTGCAACTCTGCCGCCTTTGTTTTCGTTTCGGGACATAAAAAACTTTTTTGACATTTCGTTTCGCACGCCGTAAAAAGCGCAATTCAAACGTAGCTGCACTATCCCTTTAAAGTTAAAATATAACAAAAATTAGGATTAGCTAACTAAGAGCTCCAAAAAAATGAAGGCTTGTAAAAAAATTGCGAATTCAATTCAACTTAACTTTGAACATTACTAAGTCCGTCCGGAAAGCCGCTGGAGTGATTTTTGGTGTTTGCACAGTGCAACGGGCACTTTTGTTTTCTCACGACATGCACGGTGCAAAAGGTCAAGGTGCGAGCGACAGCCGAAAAAAAGCCTATTGCACGGTGCAAAAAGCAACAAATTGCACAGTGCAAAGTGAACTTTTGTTTTCGCACAGTGCAAGCTCCGGGAATCAATTCAGCGACTTTACGGACGGGGTGGAGTTTCTTTTTTTCGGGTTTTTCTGGCAGGAAATAAAATTAAAAAGAAAATTTTCCTTAACGCCCGGCGACGCAACCATTCCCTTGTGAGATGACGACAGCAAGACCGGGTTTGTTAGTCCAACCTCTGGGCTCCAACAAATCAAACGTTCACATTGCGCATATAATATAGCCCACGGCGGAAATAGCCCACCGAATACTTTGGGTGGTGTTTGCACACCTGTGCAGAACATTCGACATATTCAGCTTCGTGTAGTCTCAACTTTAAATAGACAAAGTGAGCGATGGTCGCGATATTCTGGTCATGTTCGTTGTGCTGCTCTGCGCGCTTCTGTGTCTACATCGTTTGGACTGTGTGGCAGCGCAAGATTGCAATGATAAAGGATGGGAATGCGCGCAGAGGAGGGATCTTTGCGATAACAAGGTGGGTTGTATGTTTGTATTTGGCGTATACTGGCTATCACAGTTGAATTACTATGACAAAATACTTTTCAACCCTCACAAAATGAAGCCTCCATCTTCTGTAGGCATCTAAGAATACAATACAACTTTTTCACTGCCCGCGTTCAGGTTTACGATGACTTGATGAAAGATCAATGCCAAGACGTGCAATAAATGTCCGCAAA
>VUOU01000054.1:0-34222 GCA_025436335.1 Bursaphelenchus mucronatus
ATTCAGGTCAATCAAATCGAAAATCTTCCGTATTTTACAAAAAGACTTTAAAAAATTTAATAGTTTGTGTTTGTATGGACAAGGTATTGACATATTTCCATTAAAAGCCAAATTTTTGCTCCCATCACTCCGAAAAATGGTTTGTCGCAGCGAAAATGGGAATCGCGCGCAACGTAAGGCACAAAAATTCAAAATGCACAGTGCAAAATGATGTTTTTGGATCAAAATGCACAGTGCGAAGCACTTTTTTCACAGATGCACGGTGCAAAATGTGTTTTTTTCGAAGAGCGACGCACGTCAAATCGGGGCTGGGGCGAGAACCAAATATGAAGCATTTGTACCCCTTTATGAGACAGCAACATTTTGGGAGCCGACTAATTAAACGCTACAAGAAGAAAAAGTTTTTTTGCACTGTGCAGTCGAAAAATGAGAATTTATTGCAAATATGCACTGTGCAAAGGGTCAAAGTTCGAAAGACTGAATTGTTTCTGCACTGTGCAAGTTATGTCAAAAAAAATCGCCGCACTGTGCAACAAACTTCTCGGAAGAAAATCAAAGTGTACAGTTGCAAAAAAAATTAAAATACACAGTGAAAAATCGACATCGTACGTCAATCGAAAAAGCAAGAGGGAGGGAACTGTTCAAGTGGCATTTCGTCACAAATTTGGGATCCGAGAAATGTTTTTTGACCGATTTCCTGTCCAATTTGTAAACCCAGGGCTTTTTTCACAACGTTTACCATTTCAAGCTATATGCATTGTTTTCAGACTTGTTTTGACCGGTAATACGTAGCGGGAAAATTTTAAATTATTTTTCCGATAAATCTTTGGACGAAAAGCCAATTGAAAGAGTTCCTTTTCAATTTGACGTGTACTGTCCCTTTAAGGGAAAATTTGAAGATCTCTTTCTGATTACTTCCAAAAATTTGTAAACTAAAAAACTGTTAAAAAAATACATTTTTAAAAGATATACGTTTAGAAGGTACGTGCGTATTTACAGGGTCGGCAAAGCAATTTTTTTTATGATCCTTAAGCGGAGACACGGACCAAAAATATTATTTTTAAAAAAATTTAATTCAAAATTCTAAAAAAAACCCGAAACTCTCCCAGGAAATGCAAAAACGCATTACCTCTCGCGAAAAATGCGCATTTTGCCCTCAGGGCATTGGCGCATAATGCTAAAGGAAAGTTTCCTACCTTTTTTCTTTGCCAAATTTATGCATCGCTTATATGGTCTCGAAGGAGAGAATTATAAACGAGGGGAGGCTCCTCTCAATTACAATTTCATTATCGAAAAAAAATTTGAATGAAAGGAATCTTTAAATTAGTTAATAACGGTCGAAAAAAGTTTTTTCAGAGTTTTATTGCAAATTGGACAGAACATTATGAAATTAAGAGATTTTGAGACAAAAAATTTCAATTTTTAAGAGCCAAAAAATTTTTTTAAATTAAAAAAAAATTATTCGAAAAAAATTTGCACTGTGCAAAAAAAATAGAATTCACCGACTGTGCGAAATGACGAATACAGGTAGGCACCCCAAGTGCGACGCTGAGAATTTCTTTACGTATCAATTCTTAAAAATTTTGGCTCGCGCTTTCCACGCGCAACCGAGACATTCAAAGTTTTGTGGCCGAGAGTACACGCGAAATGCGGAGAGTGGTCGCAGAGGAAAACACTTTTTGGCCATAACTTGTGTTAGTTTTCGAGGGGAAAAATTATTTTTTGGCGGAAACATTGCCCTTGGCAAAAAGAGTCTCATTTTGCCAACTTTAGATCCAAAAATCTCAGTCGTTTCTGCAAAGCGCGAGCTGAGAGTGTGACATATGTCGTAGAAAAAATTATTCTAAATTTGTGCCAAGTTTCATCAAAAATCTGAACGTCGCACTTAAGGTACTTCCCTGTAGATTAACAGAAATAACAAGATCCATCATGTTCTAAGATATTTTCTCACCCATTTGAGGTATTTTGCATGTATTACACTAATATATCCTGATAAAATGATGGATCTTTGTTTTTTTGCAGCTAGTTTTGTTTTTTTTTTATGTTACAATAATAGCTAAGGGTCAGAGAACCAACGTTAGCTATAGCTAATATTCAAAAGAGTGTTCAGTTAATCAAAATTTCAAATTTTTTAAATTTTTTTTTCAAATTTTTGCATTCAAAAAATTGCAAAAATTATTCAAAAGCCCCCCCCCTTCCCAACAGAAAGAACTTCCTCGAAAATTTTGTTTCAAACGAGGGAATTTTAATTTCGCAAAACAAAAAGTGCCCCATTCCGACGAATGTTCCGCCCGACGCCCGCGATTATCTCTTTTTTTTTCTCTCATTTTTTATTTTTATCCTTATCCATTCCGCGAATTAGGGACGGATTGTTGACGAAAAGGAAGTTGGCCATGCGTCGCGTTGCATTGTGTTCTCTTCGGTCGGGGCGCGGGGAGGGCGGGTTTACAGCGCTTCCGGCACCCGCGAATTTGTGGGTTCCGGTCTGAAGTTTTTGGAAATCGGAAAATATTTAAAAAACTTTTTTTTTTTGATTTTTTTGGCTAACGATTTTAAAAAATTTAGCTGTTACTTCAATGTTTAACACCCATTACAACGTTTGTATACTAGTGCGTCCGTAAGGTTTGAGGAGACAAATGTTTACGTTGCACTGTGCAATTTCTTGCTTTTGCACCGTGCAATAGATTTTTCTCGGCTGTGGCTCGCACCCCGACATTTTTTGCACAGTGCAAACATCAAAAACCACTCCAGCGACTTCCCGCATCTAGTAGCATTTTGACACTTTGGCTAGCTAAAGAGAAAAAAATTTTTTTTAGCTGTAATGTCAACTTATTGGTCAACTAGTATGTGAAACAATTTTGCAATATTGGCCACTCATATTAGGCAAATAGCACAACTGAAAGGTCGCGAAGACATTTCATTTAAAAAAATTTTTCAATTTGAAAAATTTTAATATTATGAATTTTCTTGCGATCTTTTTGGATGCACAGCGCAGTAGAAAAAGGTTAGTAAAGTTGCACTGTGCGAAGACAAAATTTTGCTTGCGTTTTTATTTGGGGAAAAAAATTCTTTTGCACTGTGCAATTGACACAATTTTTTTCAAATATAAGATTTTAAAAAAAAAATTAACGTAAAAAAATTCAAAAAACTTTTTTTCGCTATTAGTCCGTCGCTGGAGTGAATTCGACGACATGCACTGTGAAAAAAACAAAAAGCTTTCTTTGCACTGTGCAATTTCTTGCTTTTTGCACCGTGCAATAGGCTTTTTTCGGCTGTCACTCGCACCCTGACTTTTTTGCACAGTGCAAACGCCAAAAATCGCTCCAGCCACTTTGCGGACAGACTAGTACAAATTCATCTCATAAGTCCCCTTCTAAATTTTTTTTCTATTTATGATATTTTTCCTACTTCTGCCTCATTTGGTATGCAATTGCACGCTTATTACGCAAACGGCATGAGAAATGAGGGAGTAATAATGCCTGCAAAAACAAAAAGATCCCTCCAGACCGTTCCATCATCCTCGCAACTCTTTTTTGGCCTCTTTTTGGAGCAAAAACTTGCGCATCCTTTACTTTCGTGTGTCCTTGGCTCTAAATGTTTCGTTCGGTTTTTGGAAACGAGGAAATTAAGTTAAACTAACCAAAAAAGGCCGGAACAAAGGGAAAATGAGGGCGAACGGAGGCAGATAGATTACTGAAATTGAAAAAATATATTTTTGGAAGATTTGCGGTAATTGGAAAAATGAGGTGCCGTTAGGAAATGCGGCAAAAATTACGTTTTCCTTAAAAAATTTAAAATATCTTTGTCAGAACTACAAGTCCGTCCGGAAGTCGCTGAAGTGATTTTTGGTGTTTTGCACTGTGCAGAAAAGGTCATAATGCGAGCGACAGGCGAAAAAAACCTATTGCACGGTGCAAAAAGGAAGAACTTGCACAGTGCAAAGGGGACTTTCGTTTTCGCACAGTGCATGTCGCCGAAATGACTCCAGCGACGGACTAATAGCGAAAAAAAGTTTTTTTGAATTTTTTTACATTTAATTTTTTTTATTTTTAAGTGAAAAAAAATTGTGTCAATTGCACAGGTCAAAAGAATTTTTTTCGCAAATAAAAATGCGAAATTTTGTCTTTGCACAGTGCAAATTTACTAATTTTTCAGTGCATGTCGCCAAAATGACTCCAGCGACTTTGCGGACGGACTAGTATACAAACGGTTGCAATGGGTGTTAGACATTGAAGTAACAGCTAAAATTTTTAAGTCGTTTGTCAAAAAATCTAAAATTTTTTTTCAGTTTTTTGAAAATTGAGATCTTTTTGTCTCACAATGTCTAAATATACATTGAATTCTGCACAGTGCAAACAATTTTCCGTTTTTTTGCACAGTGCAAAAATTTTTTATTGCTAAATTTTCCAACACCCCCACACATCGCTAAGAATATGTGTAATATATAATAATATCGTGAATAAAAGCGTCATTTCCCCGGCCCTAAAAACGCCAATTTCCGAAGTGGCAAAGGGGCGCAAGAAACAGTTGCAGCCTCATAATCGCGAGCCCAATATTGGCCTAATAAGGGGCGAGAAGGGCGCAATGACCCGCAAAAGTCGGCCGAGATGGATGCGAAATTCCGATTACGGATAAAAGTCGGAGGAGGGATAAACAAACAGATTAGAAGCGATACGTCCGCCTAATCCCCGTCGGACTTCCTGCTTCAAATCCCCGAAGCCATAAATCGATCAATTTGAGGGCCTCGACTTATGAATTACACATTTTTTGTGCGACAAGCGGATTAGACTCGAGCCAAGTGTAATATGGAGATCAAAAAATTGAAAGTTGTGACTGAAATTATTAAAACATCCCAGACACACTCGTATTTGTAATCCACCGCCTGTAATAACGTATAATGCGAGTGCATTTGCCAAATGAAACGCCGGATTTGGGCGTCAGCATGCGAAAAATGTAGGATTAAACCCGGTAATTATAATATTTCATGCGCGAGAATTAATCTAAACAGAGAAAAAAGACCAAACGCAAAAATTTTGGAAAGCGACATTTCGTATTTCTTTGCAAGAGATGTGGGTCAAGTCGGACGCTGTGAACCTGTCTTAAAATTCGCACAAACGCTACACAATCGAAAAAGCAAGACAGAAGGAAGTCTTCAACTTGGCAATTTGTCTTTGACACTTTGCAACACGTGCGAAAAATTGTAAGAGTTATGGAAGAAGAACGTTAAATTTTATGAATATGGAATTTAGGGAGAGAAAACGTATTTTTTTATATAGTATTTTGATGCTGAACGGAAGCTCGAAGTACGGACAATCAATTTTTTCAACAATATTTGTTGTTTTATGGGCAAAAAACGTGGGTTATGGAAGAGAAACGTTAAATTTTATGAATTTAGAATTTATGGAGAGAAAACGTAAATTTTCTAAACAACGTTGACGCGGAAAATTCGTTACCTGCATGGATAATCAATTATGTTGGTAAATTGTTTGATTTATGGGCAAAAACGTGGGTTATGGAAGAAAAACGTTAAATTTTATGAATTCGAAATTTATGGACTGAAAACGTAAAAAATGTACATCTCAAAAATAGCCAGATAATCCAGATAAATTGTTTGATTTCTGGGCAAAAAACGTGGGTTATGTAAGAAAAACGTTAAATTTTATGAATATGGAATTTAGGGAGAGAACACGTAAATTTTTTATGAAACTTTGATGGTGAACGTAAGTTGCAAGTATGGACAATCAATTTTTTCAAAATATTTGTTGCTTTATGGGCAAAAACGTGGGTTATGGAAGAAAAACGTTAAATTTTATCTTCTACTGCCAACGTAGTTTTTAGCGCACAATAACTAAACCTCAACTATCCCCCCGCAAGTTTTTAGCATCGTATTTTAAAAACGTATAAAAGTTTAGTAACAAAACTAAATATCCAATTACATATACAGTTCGTGTTCTTCAAAATGACATTCTTTACAACAAAATTACAATTACACATCGATTCGTGAAAGATTTGCAACGAAACCCATAAGTAAATGGCACGGAGATTATAATAGTCCAACTGCCGCGACACACATTCCTAATGCCGCACAGGGATTGGCTTCCCGCCTTTGCCGGAGGCAATCAAATTATTGATGACAATGAAGATGGCTAGAAAATGGCAAATGTTGACGAAGATCATGGCACATCGATACAGCGTCAAGTTGAACATTCGCCGGATGTTTTCTCTAAAAAATTATTTGCATATAAAAAGTTTCAATTTTCAATTTTTTTCAAATTTTTCTTTTGCACGGTGCAAAACTTTGTCGGGTTAACAAAAACTTTGCACAGTGCAAAAAAATCCTAACAATTTGCACAGTGCGGAAAAAATAAAAAAAAAAATTCACTGTGCAAAAAAATTTTCGAATAAAAAATCCGCACTGTGCAGAAAAAATATTTCGCCCTAAAAATCGCACTCCGTAAAAAAAGATGTCTTGAAAAATGCGCACAGTGCGAAAAATACTTTGCTTTATGAGCTGCACCGTGCAAACAAAATTTTAAAAAATTCGCACAGTGCGGAAAAAATAAAAAAAAAATTTCACTGTGCAAAAAAAAATTTCGAATAAAAAATCCGCACTGTGCAGAAAAAATATTTTGCCCAAAAAATCGCACTCCGTAAAAAAAGATGTCTTGAAAGATGCGCACTGTGCGAAAAATAATTTGCCCTATGAGTTGCACCGTGCAAGCAAAGTTTTAAAAATTTGCAGGGTGCGGAAAAAATAAAAAAAAAATTTCACTGTGTAAAAAAAGTTTCGAATAAAAAATCCGCACTGTGCAGAAAAAATATTTTGCCCCCAATATAAAAAGTTTCAATTTAAATTTTTTTTGAAATTTTTTTTGCACGGTGCAAAACTTTGTCGGTTTAACAAAAACTCTGCACAGTGCAAAAAAATCCTAACAAGTTGCACAGTGCGGAAAAAATATAAAAAATTTCACTGTGCAAAAAAAATTTCGAATAAAAAATCCGCACTGTGCAGGAAAAATATTTTGCCCCAAGAATCGCACTGTGTAAAAAAGAGGTCTTGAAAAATGCGCACTGTGCGGAAAATACTTTGCCCTATGAGTTGCACCGTGCAAAACAAATTTTGGAAAATCCGCACAGTGCAAAAATTTTTTTTTTAATTTTGGAAAAAACAATTTTTGAACCCAAAAATGGCTGCTTACCGTCTCTCATGTTTCGGATTGCACACCAAAAATGGCCAGAAAAACCTCAATTTGCTGAACTTTACAATTCCCCAACTCAAAGTGATCAATTTGATCCATGAGGCTATGTGAACCGGATCCGCCAAAGATAATCTCGGTTCGGTTGTGAACAGAACATATAACAGAGCGGGTAATGGGACCTCTTCACAGCAAAGAACCAGGGATTTGGCGAGACGAGCGAAGAAAACGTCTTCTTCATCGTGTTTTAGGGTCAAACAGACATCAACCATCTCGAAAACGTATACCAACATGGAGACGCCGGTGAAGAAGAAGTAACCGTACGCGCAATTCTTGGCCGTCTCGGTCTGGAAATTGGCCAGGAACTCGGCTAGGCTGAAAATTGAATTTGAGAAAAAAATTTGAATAACAAAAAATTTTTAGGTATCTAAAATAGTATTGCCAAAAAATTACGGGGAAAATGACTTGAAACAATAAAAGAGTTTGCTTTGAAGAGATTAATGAAAAACGCGTATTTCACCCGAAAAATTCAGTTTTTAACTTTTTCTCTAATGGAGACATTTTATACGATAAGATTTTTTTGTTTAAAAAGCTTGTTGCTCGAGGCAATACTGTTGCAATTTTTTTTTCAAATTTGGCAAAAATGCTCCACGTTGTTCGTAAATCAATCTCTGAAAATTTCTTCTCAAAATCTGCAGAGACAGCCGAGAAAATAAAAAATTATTTTAGATGTCTAAAGTAATATTGTCCAAATTTGGAGTGTAAAACAAATGGAGAAAACCAACAAAAGCGAAGGATAGATAGCACCTTCCGTATTCTACTCTAAAAAATGATTTTTCATTTTTTTTGATTGCGACATTTTATACGATGAAAATGTTTTTTGCTTAAAAATTAAATTGCTCGAGGCATGAAATGCGGATTTTTGGGAAATTTGGCAAAAACGCTCCGTTTTGGCCATAAATTAAATTCTGAAAATTTTACGCCGTATTTTGCAAGTACCGCCGAGATATTCATCAATCTTTGCAGACGAGAGACTATGGAAAATGAGGAGAGACGGTCAGAGGGAAAAATCCGCAATCTGTGCTATAGATTCATGAGAGAAACGACTTACCGACTGCAAAGAAGAAAATCCGCGAATAAATCCAAGGTTGAAGCGAACAATGTGATAACGGCGACCACTCGGACTGGCGGCGCCCATTCCAACTGGTTACTGTAATTTACAACACCTTTTTTGTGTATAAAACATAATAAATAACTGTTAAAGGCCTAAAAACCTTTTTTTCAATGCAAAATACGAATTCATTTCCTCAGTAATTTTTTTCTACCTTTTTGTATCGCCCAGTAAATACGTCTTGTCCAATTTGCCATAGCCGGCGTTGCGTCGAGAGAAAAACCTCAACATCTCCGCTGTAATGGAAATACGATCTTTTCTCAGGACAATAAACAAATCCACGAAAAGCTTAAAACAAAATTGTCCAGGGATCCGGTCGTAAATTTAATGGACTTTCAAAAACATCGGAGGATGGTCAGCTGTCCATGTGAACGTGTTTTACGTAAGGGGGTTTCGTAAAAACTTTCGAAAATTTGAACAAAAATTGAGTCAAAAGATATGGAAGAAAAACGTTAAATTTTATGAATATAGAATTTATGGAGAAAAAACGCAAATTTTTTATAAAACTTTGATGCTAAACGTGAGGTCCAAGTATGGACAATCAATTATTTCGATAAATTTTTTGTTTTATGGGCAAAAAACGCGAGTTATGGAAGAAAAACGTTAAATTTTATGAATTTGGAATATATAGACGGAAAACGTAAATTGTTTAAGCAATTTTGACGCGGAAAATTTGTTACCTGCATGGATAATCAATCATGTTAGTAAATTGTTTGATTTATGGGCAAAAAACGTGAGTTATGGGATAAAAACGTTAAATTTTATGAATTCGAAATTTATGGACTGAAAACGTAAAAAATTTACACCTCAAACATTGCCATGTAATCCAGATTACCTGCAAATATTCTGGTGGTCAATAAGATTTTGTTTTACACTGTGCAAAAACCAAATCTCACAGTGCAAAAATCAAAAACCGCACAGTCCAACTAAAAAAATCGTTCTACGATTAATTTCATCGCTAAAAATCTCTGAACTTCGATCCTCAATTACGATTTAAAAATCGTACTAGTTTTGTCTCAGAGATTTGATGGGCAGGCCTTCAAAAGCCCCGATTTTGATGGACAATGACAAGAAAAGAGGGATTAAGTGGTCAGCACCTAAGGGCATTTTCTAGATTTTCCGGATTTTTCAAACATTTGGAATGATTGCTTTGATCCCTAAGGGCTTTAGCTTTAAAATTTAATTTTAAATCAAGAAAATTAAGATTTCTTCAAAAAGGAGGCATTTTGAGAGATTTTTTGGAAATTTTGGTAAAAATTCCGCTAAAATGTTGGTCAACTTGTGAAGTACGTCGCAAAAGTGATCTTGTAATTAAATTTTTGTCAATTTTCTTTAAAGCAATCCAAATTTTTTCAATTTTTTAAAACTTACCCCGGACCAGATGGATCGTCGAAAATGAGTCTCCTTCCAATCGAAGGAGAGCGATCTCGTCGTCTCGGCAACTTCAGCGAAATTGTCATTGCAGAGACAGTAAAAGAATAACGGAGCAAGTCTGGGATCACCTCCACATTCGTTGAAAATCAGAGTTAAGGTCAAGTGTAATATAATTTGATCTCTAAGATGTAGAGATTGGCAGGACTTTTTTGGGACCCAAGTTGACTGTTCTGAAGCTTGAAAGATATTAGATAAAGGATAGACCGAGGTTTGAACGCACAGTGCAAAAAAAAGCAGAAAATTCGAGTCTGCACTGTGCAAAAACATTTTTTTTAATTGCATAGTGCAAAAATGATAATTTACAAAAATAGTGATAGTACAAAGAGATATATTTTGCAATCAGGCATAAGCAAAGATTTTGGAACAAAAATATTGCAATGAAAACGCCAAAAAACTCATGTTTTTAACCGCACAGTGCAAATTTTCGAAAACCAAAGAAACCGCACTGTGCACAACAAAACCATCATTATTATCAGCTCCATAAGAAACATAAGGTCTAGAAATTGCGATGAAGCAAAAAATGACAAACTCTTCATAATAACAACAGGATTTTCGACAAATCTTCTGATTGCACAGTGCAAAAAACAAGGATCCAAGAAATTGCACTGTGCAGTGCAAAAGAGTGAAAAATTTTTTAAGTGAAAGCCAAAAAAAGTCTCTAAAAAATATTATCGCGGTAAACCTGGTCAAAATTGTTTTCTAAATCCCACGAAATTTCCATAATTTTCAATTGCACAGTGCAAAAATTCAAATTCCAAAAAAATCGCACTGTGCAGTTCCAAAAACTGGCCTGTGCAAAATCACTTGAAAAATTGAACAGAAAGGGGATTGGTAATCAAAACGAAAGGTTTCCCTCCACTTTTTGTCTTGACGTTTGACTTTTTAATTAGACATGAGATCCGATTTTTCGCTTTTTAATCCCTTCTCTTTTGCCTGAAGGCACAAAAATTAAATCGCAAAAAAACCCTTGGCGATCAACGACAAATACTTGGCCGCGAAATTTTGGTTCAAAAAATATTCAAATTGTTATATTGTAGTAGGTGAAATTCAAAAAATTTCATTTTGAAAAAAATATTTGAAAAAGTTTGAGACAAGTCGAAAATACGTCAGAAGGGCCGACAAAATGATGTAGTATTTGTTTTTATGAACCCTAAAACCCGAGTTCTTTTCGATTTTTTTCGACTTTTCCCCGTTCCCAACCACTGCTTTGAGGGGCATTTCATCACTTTGGTTTGACATTTCTCGAATCCCTCAAAGATTTTTTAAAAGCATTGCACTATCACATGAGGTATTTTACGGAGTTATTTGGGGGAAAAACATTAATTATTGCACAATGCAAAAAATGAAAAAATTGCACAGTGCGAAATCTTTGGGGGAAAATAAAAAATATGCACAGTGCGGCGAGAAAAAAGATTTTTAAAGTGAAAAAAATTATAATTAGGTAAAATACAATCTATCATTTTACTTAAAGGAAAAAAATATATGTAAAATACGATGTAGCAAAAAGTTCGGATAGAAAACTGCACTGTGCAAGGGTCTCAGGGTAAAAAAATTTTCAAATTTTGGAGAGAAAATTGGAAGAACGTAATGTCTTTTTATTAAAAACAACTGAGACGAGAGTTCTGAACAAATGAGACATTCATATGGTCAAATTTTTTTTAAAAGCGGCCAAAAGGACTGATAAAATCGACTTTTGGTCGGATTTTCTCATTTTGCACAGTGCAACGTTTTTATCATTCAAAGTTTTGCAAGATTTTGATCGAACGAAAAGATTCTGTCAATAGTAGAAAAGGTTCTTGGCCGTCTGAAGTCATGCTTCAACAAAAAACTCAAAATTTTCCCCGCACAGTGCAAAAGTTTAGTGATTCTTTGTTTCGCACTGTGCGGTAAAATTGTTCGAAAAATCTTGATGTTCACAAATTTTATAAGGGAGAAAGAAAAATGTAGAGTCATCTCTTGAGCCCTAAGGGCTTTTAAAATGTCACAAGATTCCAAAAAAGCTTTTCCGCGCAGTGCTGATTTAAAAAATTATAAATTTCGCACTATGCACACAAAAAATTGTTAAGAATTTTGATGCCTCAGGGTAAGATAGAAGACTAAAATGCTTTTAGCACTACTCTTATGCGGTAGGGGGTTAAAGCTATCACAAATTTTCAAAATCAGCGAAAATTTTAAACTTATTTGCATTTAAATTTTTTTTGCACCGTGCGGAAAAAAATTTTTAAGATTTTGCACTGTGCAAACAGAAATTCCACAAATTTTCGATTTCTTCGGCTTTTTCAAAGGCAATAAAGTACTACAAAGCGGGTCACCAATTTCTCCCACGCCAAGAAAATAACTCAAAACTTGAGTTTGGGCCCGTAACGAAACAGCCGCAGAGGACCTGAAACTGTCGGGGGTGGGGGGATCAGTTGTTTTGGGACAAAAAGTATAACTGAAAAAGAATGAGCGTTTGACCCGAACCATTTTTTCCAATTAAACGTCAAACATTCGAATGGCCTTTGCTTTGAAGCTTAGTGAACCTAAAATAATATCGCAAAAATATATTGTTGGAGAGAATGAAAATGAAAATAAACTTGGCTATGACCGTATTTTACTTTCTAAAAACTTTTTTGCTAAATTTTTTTACAGGAGACATCTTATACGATGAAAACAACTTTTTTGAATTTTAAGATTTATATCAAGGAAATGTGGTCAAAATAAATTCTAGTATCATCTAGTACTATGAACATTACAATCTCGAACCATGTTTTTTCAAAAAAATCATTACCTTCTCCAAAAAGAAAAAAAAATGAAACGCACAGTGAAAAAACTGTAAAATATTTATTAATCTGCACTGTGCTGAAAAAATTTTGGCACAAAAAAACCAAAATGTCGTATTTTACCATCAGAAAACGTTTTTTACAAAAGACATTTTATACGATGAAAAAAAATTTTTTTTGAAATTCAATTTTGGTATCCTAAGAAGCCTAAAAATAGTAATTTTGCACCTATTTAAAAAAAACTGAAGAAATTTTTTCTAAAAAACCCAAAAATTAGAACCGCACTGTGCAAAAAACCAAAAAAAAATTATAATTTTTTTTTTTGCACTGTGCGAGAAAACTACTCGGTTTTGCACTGTGCGAAAAATGCCAAAAATAAAAGTACGAAAACAACTTGGGATCAGCTGAAAAATGGGTTGTTTGACATGAAAAAACATTCTTCTCTGTCTGCAAAAATTAAATGCCCTGAGGGCGTGCTCCTGTTCGCCATTGACCTCATCCACCCCCACTGCCGTCAGCCGTCCCGACCAAACTTTTATTGGATTATGTTCCCCAAAGTGAGTCACATTATGATTTATGAGGTATTTTGAGGAATTGAACTTGAGTTCAGGTTCAAAAGCGCTTCCGGAAACAAAATGAAAAAAAAATTTTTTGATTTCAAAAATTGAAAAAGGCTTATGTAATTTGGGGAAAATTAAACTTGCAATTGTTCAAGCTCAGCAATTTTCTATCGGCTAATTTTTGCGTCATTCTCTCACAAAGACATTGCTTTCTTATGATTCAACCCGACTAATGAAAGACTTGACCCCTATGAGTCAAGTGTTCTCCTCTGAAACAACGTAGTGTAGGACTGACAGGAAAGTGGCTCAGAATGCTCAAGATGGATTTAAACAGTGAGTTTTGACAATTTTACGTTCTTCTCAGCCGTTTATAGCACTTGAATCGGAATGCCAAAAATTGCGGAAAAAATAAATTTTTGATTTTTTTGGCAAATTATGCACTTTGTTTCAATTTAAAACAATTCTTAAGGCATGTCATGACAATTTTACAATTTTCTGAGTGTTTTTAGCCCTTAAAACAGAATACCAAAAATTGCGGGAAAAATCAATTTTTGAATTTTTTGGCAAATTATGCACTTTGTTTCAATTTAAAACAATTCTTGAGGCATGTCATGACAATTTTACAATTTTCTGAGTGTTTTTAGCCCTTAAAACAGAATGCCAAAAATTGCTGGAAAAATCAATTTTTGAATTTTTGTTGGCAAGTTTAACTCTACTTGTATTCAAACTATTCTCCAAAATTAAATAAGACATTTTTAGCCCTAAATTTCAACCTCTCCCTTTCGAATCACCAATAATATTACTCATTAGCATCATTTTTTTGAACTTTTCAAAACCCATGTAAACAATTACGTTATATAATACAACAACCTTTCGGATAGTGTTCCGGAAATGTATGGGGATTTGCAAGTGCCTCTGACCTTTTTGCACTCAAATAATATTTGATTTTTCGTCTCAATTAAAAATATTTTTTTAATTGAAATCTGCCGACAGAAAAAGTTTTTATCAAAAAAATTGCTGATAATCGGAGAAGAGTTGGGCCGTCCTCCGAAAAACTCGTTCAACGTTATCGTCCACTGTTTTTGAAATTGAAGGGCTTCCTTTTCGGTGACTTTAATTGAGTTTTTTTTGTTGTTTTAGACTAGTGATCATGTTCAAAATTCATTTTTTATTTGCTCAGAGTGCAAAGTTCAGATTTTTGCGAAAGTTGTAGCAAACTTAGAATACGATATAGCAATTTGTATTTCAAATTTTTAGCTTGGGCTTTCCAAAAGTAATCGAGATTTTTCAATCGAAAATGTTTGAAAATTTGCGATTTTTTTCGAAATTTTTCCAACAAAAAATCGGTAATGTATTCAATGTCTTTGCTATACATTTTCCACACAAAATCGCTTTTTTCAGCGGAAAATCCGCAGAGATATGGTCAAAACAGCTTTTTCTCTGACCGTCTCTCCTTATTTCCTATAGTCTCTCGTTTCCAAAGATTGCTTAATATCTCAGCTATCTCTATACAACAAAAGCTAAAAATTTTAGAAATCAATTAAGGCTTAATACAAATAATTTTTGTTAAATTTTGAAAAAATCTGAGCTTTGTGCCTGGAGCAATTTGACTTTGAATAATGATGACTTTTTTAATTGTTTTTTAGGGATTTCTCCCTCAAAATGCGGCTAAAATTAGCAGTGTCGCTATTTTTGGGCTTGTTGTGTAGTACAAACGGAGATGATTTGTATACAGATCAAGTGATTGATCTGCCAGGCGTGACCTTCGATTACCTTCATCGGCATTTCAGTGGGTATTTGCCGACTTCCACTGGAAGTAAATTACATTATTGGTGAGTTAAAAACTAAAAAAATGAGGGTAACATAAGGTGTGTCCGTCTGAGATGGTATAATTTGCGCAATTATCGTCGAATCGCAAAAATTTATTATTATTTTTGTTTGCATTACGATATATGTGAAAGTCCTATATAGTTCGCGCTTTGCAGAAGCAACCGGGGTTTTTTAATTGAAAATTGGCGAAAATGTGACATTTTTTGCGAATTTTAGACCATGTTTTTTCAAAATGAAACAGTGAAACCATTTTTTTAATTCGCATTTTGCGCACTCTCTCGACTAGACATGGCTGCGGGCCGGGCCAAAGCAAATTTGAAACGGCCCAGGGCCGGGCCGAACTTTCCCGGCCCGTAACAACAAAGCATTTTGAGTCTGAAAGCGAAAATTGGGGTAGCAAACAAAAATAGAGCGTCAAAACCCCATCAGACAGGCAGAGGAAACATACAAAACTATATACGATCATTTTCAAAAGGTTTACAACACTTTTCTAACTATTTTTTATCGTATCTTTGTAATTTTGTGTTTTCCCGGCGACTTGAAAAAAAACGGGCCAAAAGGATTTTCTTCTCTGACCGCTCTCCACTTTTTCCGCACGAGATTCTCGGTCGGAAAGTTAGGCAAAATATGACGTTTTTTGCGAATTTTGGTTTCATAGCTATTTTCTATCATAAAGGGCAATGTTTTCACACAAAAATTAATTTTTTCGTGCGAAACTGGCAAAGTTATGGCCAAAATGCGTTTTCCTCTGCGACCGCTCTCCACTTTTTCCGTACTCTCTCAGCCCCAAAGACCGTTTAATATCTCGGCTTTTGCTGCAAAGCGCGAGCTAAAATTTTCGGGAATTGATATATGGTCTACGCCTGATGTGCGTGCTAAATTTAAAGAAAATCTAAGCGACTTGGGGTACTTCCGTTGTGAGGTTAACAAGATATATTCGACAATCTTTTTCGACGAGAGAGTACGCAAAATTAAGAGAGCGGTCAGAGGGAAAACACTTTTTTTTCGTATTTTTGTCAATTTTATTCGGAAAAAAGCGATTTTTTATAGAAAAATTACATTGCTGGAGGCGGAGATATTCAAAAATCTTTTTCAACGAGAGAGTACGCAAAATTAAGAGAGCGGTCAGAGGGAAAACACTTTTTTTTCGTATTTTTGTCAATTTTATTCGGAAAAAAGCGATTTTTTATAGAAAAATTACATTGCTGGAGGCGGAGATATTCAAAAATCTTTTTCAACGAGAGAGTACGCAAAGTTAAGAGACCGGTCAGAGGAAAAAACACTTTTTGGCCGTATCTTTGCCAATTTTTGTTCGGAAAAGAGCGATTTTTTGTAGAAATATTACATTGCTGGAGGCGGAGATATTCAAAAATCTTTTTCAACGAGAGAGTACGCAAAATTAAGAGAGCGGTAAGAGGGAAAAACACTTTTTGGCCGTATCTTTGCCAATTTTGTTCGGAAAAGAGCGATTTTTTGTAGAAAAATTACATTGCTGGAGGCGGAGATATTCAAAAATCTTTTTCAACGAGAGAGTACGCAAAATTAAGAGAGCGGTAAGAGGGAAAAACACTTTTTGGCCGTATCTTTGCCAATTTTTGTTCGGAAAAGAGCGATTTTTTGTAGAAATATTACATTGCTGGAGGCGGAGATATTCAAAAATCTTTTTCAACGAGAGAGTACGCAAAATTAAGAGAGCGGTAAGAGGGAAAAACACTTTTTGGCCGTATCTTTGCCAATTTTTGTTCGGAAAAGAGCGATTTTTTGTAGAAATATTACATTGCTGGAGGCGGAGATATTCAAAAATCTTTTTCAACGAGAGAGTACGCAAAGTTAAGAGACCGGTCAGAGGGAAAACACTAAAGATGTTCTAAAACATTATTCTTTTTCTATAACTTCCTTTTGCAATATTATACATTGCTGCTTCCTGACAAATCTCCAGTAAGTACCTTCGCTAATTCATCATAATCCCTTCGTATGCTTCCGATCATCGTCTTATTGGTCATTAAAAGCATCCAAACTTGTTATCAGTCATGTCCAATTTCATAACGGTGACTCTGCCTTCCCTTTGTTTACAGTTTTTATCTGTTGTAGTTATTCAATGTACATGATGCATTAAATTAACGCATCCGACTGATAAGGTAATTAGTTTTCATTCAGTCAGAGAATGGGTATACAGCAAATTATCGGCGCAAAATATAGAGTATAAGATAAGGAATTCTCTAAAATTAGAATATAAAACGTAAAAATTGCAGGTGTAAAATACGATAAATTCATTTTGTAAAATACGATAAATTTATTTTGTAAAATACGGTAAATCCATTTAAAATGCTAGACTCCAATGCGCTATGCAGAGAAAACCGAGATTTTTAGTCAAAAAGTGGGTCAAAATTCCACACTTTTTTGCAAATTTTTGTGTGAAAAGCTTTGTGGCTATTTATGTCGTAGAGTGTAACATTTCTACAAAAAATCGCTCTTTTCCGAATAAAATTGGCAAAGATACGGAAAAAAAGTGTTTTTCCCTCTGATCACTCTCTTAATTTTGCGTACTCTCTCGTTGAAAAAGATTGTAGAATATCTCCGCCTCCAGCAGTGTAATATTTCTACAAAAAATCGTTCTTTTCCAAATAAAATTGGCAAAAATACGGAAAAAAAGTGTTTTTCCCTCTGAAAACTCTCTTAATTTTGCGTACTCTCTCGTCGAAAAAGATTGTCGAATATATCTTGTTAACCTCACAACGGAAGTACCCCAAGTCGCTCAGATTTTCTTTAAATTTAACACGCACGTCAGGCGTAGACCATATATCAATTCCCGAAAATTTTAGCTCGCGCTTTGCAGCAAAAGCCGAGATATTGAACGGTCTTTGCGGCTGAGAGAGTACGGAAAAAGTGGAGAGCGGTCGCAGAGGAAAACGCATTTTGGCCATAACTCTGCCAGTTTCGCTGACCACTCTCTTAATTTTGCGCACTCTCTCGTCGAAAAAGATTGTTAAATATCTCGGTTACCGTAGTAAAGAACAAGCTCAAATCTTGAAAATGTTTGTACCCTATCAGTCTGCAGCGAAAAGCACTGCAAATAAAAAAACATTTTTTTTTTGATTTTTGATTTTTAAAATGCCTCAGGCCAAAAAACTTTTTACTCCGTTCGTTTAATTTTTTCAAAAAGCGAGTGGATTTAGGTAATCCGTCAACAGTGTAAGTGTAAATTGGGGTGAATCACCTTGATATCGGGGTTTTGTTTTTTTTCAAAGTTCTACGTCTCACGTCAAATCGAAAAGGGAAATCTTCAAGTTGGCGATTCGTCTTTGACACTTCGCAACATCGAAAAAAAATAATTTTTTGGGTATAAAAATTTGCCATTTCTTGTTAGAATTTGCCGAAAAGTGTCGCAAATTGTTGTAAAAGATTATTTTATTGTGGTTTTGGAAGTTATTTTCCCGTTTTCCGTCAAATACTGGCTATAAACGAAAATCAAGAAAAAGGGCGGCTAGGAAAATAATTTTTCGCACGTGTTGCGAAGTGTCAAAGACGAATCGCCAACTTAAAGACTTCCCTCTGTCTTGCTTTCCGATTTGACGTGCACCGTGCAACAAGCTTTTTTCTGCTGTAGCTCGCACCCTGACCTTTTTTTGCACAATGCAAACACCAAAAATCACTCCAACGACTTTCCATATGGACTAGTATCTAGACAACACATTAATTCCTTAGAATTTTAGCTTCCGTTTTGCAGGTGATCCAACTTTTTGTCAATTTTTTTGGTCTCTACTGAGCAAAGAAATTACACACAACTATATACGATCATTTTCAAAAGGTTTAAAACACTTTTCTAACTATTTTTTCATCCCAATGTTATATTTGTCGGACGAATTGATATCGACGGGCCAAAGCAAATGTAAAACGGCCCGGCCCGGGAACCCTGTCTAGTCCTATCTAAATTTTGTGTTTTAATATCAAACATTTCAAAAAATTCTAAATATTTCTTTTTTTCGAATTTTCTAAATTTTATTTAAAACAATTTCGAATTAAAATTGCCAACTTGAAGACATCCCTCTCTCTTGCTTATTTGATTTGACGTGCGTCTTCTAGTCCGTCCGTAAAGTCGCTGGGCTAATTTCGGCGACATGCACTGTGCGAAAACAAAAGTTCCCTTTGCACTGTGCAATTTGTTGCTTTTTGCACCGTGCAATAGGGTTTTTTCGGCTGTCGCTCGCACCCTCACTTTTGGCACTGCGAAATCGAAATATCGCCAAAGCTTTTTTCAGCACTCTGACCTTTTTCGCACAGTGCAAACGTCAAAAATCACTCCAGCGACTTTCCGAACGGAGTAGTATAATACATAGACAATATCTTTTAAAAATCGTACTGTATTTTACAAAAAAAGGAAAAAAAATTAAATTCAAAAAATTTCCTGTTTTTTGCTTTAAAAAAATTTTTTTTCAATTAAAAAAATTATTTATTTTTGAAGTTAAACAGACTAATCGTAAATCGACGTATTTTACAAACTAAAAAAAATTAAAATTAAAAAAAAATTTTCATTTTGAAAATTTTTAGGTTTTTTGAGTCGCAACAGAACCCTTCCACGGATCCTCTCGTCCTTTGGCTGAATGGTGGTCCCGGCTGCTCTTCCCTGACTGGAGCTTTGGCCGAGATTGGGCCGTTCCGGCCGAATCCCGATGGGAAAACGCTCTTCGAGAACGTCTACGCATGGAATAAGGTGAACATTATCTATTTTTTTCTAAAATAATAAATTTTTTTGCATAAAAATTATCTTAAATCCATTTTCAGCTGGCCAATTTGCTGTTTCTCGAAGCTCCAAAGAATATCGGCTTCTCCACCGGCAATAATGACACGTATTCGGACGATGAAGTAAGTCTTTTAGTGGAAATACTGCGATTTTTTTGTAATTTTACTGGTTGTAGGTTGTTTTACAAGTTTAAATTTAAGATTTTCTCATTTTTGCTGCCAAAAATGCTATTTTTTGAAAATTTCCAACAAAAAATCGGTAATTTTTGCGAAAAATCTCAAGAAATTTGCAAAAAACACACTATGACGTCATTTTTCGCTTATTTTTTTTTATTTTGCAGTTATGACAAACTTTTTCGAAAAATTTATCAAATCTTTGTCATGGATAATATAATTTTTTGATTTTTTTAAAAATTTTTCATATTTACTTTGAATTTTCAGACCGCTTCAGACAATTTGGAAGCCCTTTCCGAATGGTTCAAGAGATTCCCGTCCTACCAGAACAGAAAGTTGTACTTGTCTGGCCAGTCCTATGCTGGAGTTTATGTTCCAACGTTGGCCCGAAATATCCTGAAAGATGTGAGTTTACTACGTGTATATGTGTATTAAAAAGCGGAATGGAAAATTATTTTTTTTTATTCTGCACAGTGCGATTTGCATTTTTTGATTCCCGCACTGTGCGTAAATTTTTAATTTTTCTTGCACAGTGCAGCAAAACTTTTGAAAAATTTGCACAGTGCGAAAAATCTTTCTATTTTTTTCTTTTGCACTGTGCAATCACAAAGTTGTCGCTAATTTTGCACAGTGCAAAAACTGATTTTTTTGCTTGCACTGTGCAAGAAAATAGAGGTTTGAGGAAAAGCACAGTGCAGAGATAAAAATTTTTGTCTGCACAGTGCAGACGAGCGGATTTAAGATTGGGACGATCTGCACTGTGCAAAAAAAATATTTTTTTTGACTGCACAATGCGGAAAAAGAGTTTAAAAAAATCTGCACACTGCAAAACAAAAAAATTTGAGGAAACGCACAGTGCGGAAATAAAAAATTTTGTCTGCACAGTGCAGAAGAGTGGATTTAAGATTGGAATGATCTGCACTGTGCAAAACGAAAAGTCATATGGATTGCGCACTGTGCGAAAAAAACTTTTTTCTGGCTGCACAGTGCGATAAAAAAAATTTTAAAAATCTGCACAGTGCAAAACAAAAAAAATTTGTGGAAATGCACACTGCAGAAGAGTGGATTTAAGATTGGGATGATCTGCACAGTGCAAAAAACACTTCTTTTATCGCAACGTGCAAAACAAAAGTTCGGGAAGGTTTCGCACTGTGCAAAAAACCTTTTTTGCCTGCACAGTGCGGAAAAAAATTTTCAAAAATTTTCACAGTGCACAACAAAAAATTTCAAATAGTGCACTAGGCAAAAAAATTTGGAAAATTGCACTGTGCAAAAATGAAATTTCAAAATTTGTTTTAAATTTTTTTTCAGCCCTCCAAAATCCCTGCGGACTTTGCCGGATTCGCCATTGGAAATGGAATTTATTCGTACAAAACCAACGTGAATTCCTACATAAATTTGGCGATCAATCGCGGAATGGTCGACAAAACGGTCGTAAATGTTTTGCGCGACAATTGCTGCAACGGTCAACTGTTTGCGTTCTGCGATTTCTTTCAATACATTCGAATAAATGCGACCGGAAAAATGGATCCGGTCGAATTTGAGGACCCCACAAAGAGCGAGTGCTCTCAGGAGATCTTCAAGATTGCGGACGTCGATTTCTGGCATTTGGATGGATGGCAGCCGTATAATTTCGCTGAGGATTGTTACAGTAATGATTACAGTTTGACAACTGTTCAGAGGTTCTTGAGAAATGTTTTGGCGGTGAGGGAGGCCAGAGAAGATGGAAATGAACCGTTGATTAGCGATGGAATCAACCGGTTTGTGGATCAAGGAGTAAGTAGGGCTAATTTTGGGTCAAGTGTTTCCCTCAGAGGAGAACTTGGTTTGTTTTGTTCTAGTTTTTTCCAAAGGCTATTGCAGCGTACTTTGGTCGTGCATGTTTCTCAAAAAAAAGTTTATTTAGTTTATCTTGGGTCAAGTTTTTTCATCTTGAGTCAAGTCTTTCTTTGAGTGAATGACTTGACCCAAAACTTTGCATAATTCACCCAACGTTTCTTAATTTTAAATCAAGTTTTTTTTAATTTTTTGCAACGTGTTTCCATCTGAAATCCAATACTTGTTTTGGGTCAAGTGTTCCCATTTTGAGACAAAGTTTTCATCGAGCGGAAGAGTTGACCCATAGTTTGCCAAGACTTAATTTTGAGTCGGATTTGCTAATTTTTGGTAAAATGTTCCCATCTGAAATCCGACACAAATTTTGAGACAAGTCTTCTCTCGTTGAGTCAGCTTTGAAAGACTTGACCCATTTTTGCCAAGTCGTTGGTCAAGAATTTTGTTGAACTCAATAAATTACAAGCTTTGGGTTCAACTTCCCTACTTCATCAATTTTGAGTCAAGTCTTCCTTTTTTTGAGCCAAGTGTTCCTCCACGTGAAAAACTTGACACAACAAAAGACTAATATGTTTATCCAAAGGATGTGTTCCCCAAAAGCAACTAGTAAAATGTTTTCAGGCTCTAATAAATCCCTTATCGTCTGATGCCAGTGGTGGATTTACTTGCTACAAAGGAGAAGCAATTTCCAAATATTTGAATGATCCGAAAGTTCAGAAAGCTCTTCATGTGGAAGGAAAATGGCAGAATTGCGAGTAAGTGAACAGCCAAAGTGTTAAGTCCTCAGAAAAGTGGTCGTATAAACGTTGATTCCAACTTTTAAGCATCAGAAGAACACTTGACTCAGAAATGGGTCAAGTTTTTTCTTGGCAGAAAAACGAACGTATCTTAAAGAAATTGACTTCAAGAGATACCAAAAATTATTTTCTATACGAATTTCAAGTTATTTATACCGAGGGCAACACTTGACCCAAACATGAGTCAAGTCTTTCTCCCATTGTTTTTCTCTTAAAAAATGAATTAAAATTGTCTAAAAATTGTTTTAGCGACTATGTCAACTCAGTCTACCTCCAAACCTATCAAGATACCACCGAAGTTTTCAAAGATATCTTCGCATCCAGCAAAAATTTGCACATTTTATTTTACAACGGCGACACTGACGGGGTTTGCAATTTCCTGGGAACCGAATGGTTCGTCGACGAACTTCCACTCGACTGGACGACAAAATCCAATCGAACTCAATGGGTTTACACTAAACACAGCTTCAACAGCGTTTATGCGGGCTTCCAAAAGACGTTGAATTTGGAAAACATCCGATTAGATGTTGTTACAGTTGCAGGTGCTGGCCATATGGTCCCGCTGGATCGGCCTGGGCCCGCTTTCCAACTGTTTGAGAACTTTTTGAGGGCCGAAGATGATTATGGGAGCGCTGTGAGCATCAACGAAACCGGAATGCGATTCGAAATAAATATTTGGAGAAAGTCGTGGAGAAAAGTGAGGAAAATAGATTGTGAAATACGAATTAACCAGTTGTAAAATACGAATTTCCATGAAAAAATATCATTTTTCAAAAAAAATGCACTGTGCAAAAATTATTTTTTTTCATTTTCTGCACTGTGCAAAGGAAAGAAGAGCTGATTTTGTTGCCCCACGCCTATAAGAAATTAATAATTTTCGTTTAATTTAATTCGTTGGATAACATTCGATGGCTGAAACTCAAAGTTTTTCAATTTTTTCCCTTGCACGGTGCAAAAAACAAGTCCGTAAATTTCGCACTGTGCAATGCAAATATGGCAAATTTCTGCATAGTGCAAAGAAAATTTGGCATTTCTTTTGGTGATTCAGATTCAGCGTTGAATTTCCTTTAGCATAGCATTAATTTTTTGAACTATTTTGTTTTGCACTGTGCGAAAACTGGATTTTTTGTTTTTGCATTGTGCAATGGGAAGAAAATGGAAAATCCCCTTAGGGTTTAGAAACAATCGGCTCAGTTTTTGCATCTGCTATTTGACTAAGGTCTATTCTTCTTTAGACTGCACTTTTTTTCCTAAATTTGCCTTCGCACTGTGCAAAAACCGAATTTTTAAAAACCGCACTGTGCGGTAACTAAAAATTCATAATTTCTTCAAATTTTTCAGAAAAAAATCGGTTTGAAAAGTTATTAGCAGTAAAAGATTGAATTTCAGTCTCTCGAAAAGAAGCAGATCGGATTCATTACCTTCCCGGACTCACTTATGACATCAAATTTGAACAATACAGCGGTTATCTTAGGGCGACCAAGGGAAATTACTTGCATTATTGGTTGGTAAAGTCCCAAACAACCCTAGAAATGACCCACTCATCTTATGGTTGAATGGAGGACCTGGTTGCTCATCCTTAATGGGTTTACTGGTCGAATTGGGGCCTTTTCGACCGAATCCCGATGGTCTGACTTTGAGTGAAAATGTGTTTGGATGGAATAAAGTGAGGAAATTGGAGGGTTTGCGGATTTGCATATTACAGAAATATATTTTATCGTCTAAAATAATGTTTTTGTTCCAAAAATTCAATTTTCAGGCGGCAAATGTCCTTTTCCTCGAAGGCCCTCGAGATGTTGGATTCTCGTATCAGAATGCCACAGAAAATGAAGATCACACTTACAGCGATGAGAAGACCGCTGAGGATAATTACCAGGCCCTAAAAGACTTTTTCGAGGAATACCCCGAGTTCAAAAGACGAGATTTTTATATTATGGGAGAGTCTTATGGTGGTGTGTATGTCCCAACCTTGACCGCCAGAACTATTAGGGTAAGCGTGATAAACGATCATATTTTACAACTCAAAATCAAATGATTTCCTTTATTGCAAAGTGAAAAAGTTTAAATTTTTAATTTTGCACTGTGCGGTGACAATGTTTTGAATTTTTGCGTGGTGCGACAAAAAGTATATTCTAAGATTTTGCGAATTAAACTAGGATATCCAATTGGTGCCTTGTGCAATTTTGTTTGACCAATTTTTCTATTGCACGGTGCAGAAAATTCGATTTTTTAAAGCGCACAGTGCAAAAGCGAAGATCTAGAATTTTGCACTGTGCAACGAAAAAATCGGCCTAAAAATTAATTGACCATACTATGGGGTATTTCTTACTTAACACTAAACAGCTTCTATGCCACTTTTTCCTTTGCACAGTGCACAAAATTATCTTACATTTTGCTGCACAGTGCGGAAAGCAAAAGTTGGAAATTTTCGCACTGTGCATGGAAAAATTATTTTTTAAAAAACACTGTAAAATATTAAAATCGACTGGTTTTTACATATTATGTTACTCACTGTCCACTTTTCCAACTGCACAGTGGAAAAATTGCTTTAAAATCCGCCGCACAGTGCAAAAGCAAAAGTTGAAAATTTTCGCACTGTGCATGCAAAAATAATTTTTAAAAAATACTGTAAAATATTAAAATCGACTGGTTTTTACATGTTATGTTACTCAATGTCCTCTTTTCCCACTGCACAGTGCAGAAAATTACTTCCAAATGCGCCGCACAGTGCAAAAACTAAAAATCATTTTTTTTACTCCAAATTTTTAGGGAATTCAAAATGGCGACCTGAAAGAAGTAAACCTCGTCGGAATGGCGGTCGGAAATGGAATTCTCTCATCAATTGAGCAGATGCGATCGAGCGCCCCATTACTGTATCATCGGGCTTTAATCGACAAATCCGAATGGGATCAGTATTTCTCGTGTTGTGAGGGCGATTACAACCATCTCGCGGAATGCGACATCACCAAATTTGTCTATGTCAATTCCTCGGGCGATGCGAACCCGAGAAATTCGAGTGACCCGTGTTCGGTTACTGTAACAAAGTTGGCGCAAAGACAATGGTTTTTGAAGGGAAATAATGTGTACAACATTCTGCAGGACTGTTATCAACAAAAGGAAGCGGTGTTCGGGAGTTTGGAGAAGATGAAGCATAAATATGCGGGCTGGATGACGGAGAGAGTAGGATTTTATTGTAAAATACGGGCTCTGAAGTTTACAAGTCAAATTTTGTTGAAATATTTTGTTTTATTCGACCATTTCCGGTGATTTTTAGCCTATTTTAGCCATAAAAACGGAATGCCAGGAATTTCAGGGTTTCGCTGCGGGACCACTTTTTATATATTTTGTTGGCTCCTTATTTTTTTCACCTAAAAAATCAAAAATAATATAATAATTGGGTGAGATTTCATCGTCAGTCTATTTCTACCCGAATCTCAATCAAAAACTTAATTTTTCGGCAAAAATTATATTACACTTGACATGTGATCTCTAAACTTTAAAAAATCGAATCTCTAGTCCTCCGAACCGGCTGTAAGCGGTCAATTTGGAGTGAATACGATCAACAACATCTTCTCCACCGATAATCAAGGAGGATTTGTATGCTATTCAAACGCCGCGGCCGAAAAATGGCTGGAATCCAAAGATGTCCGAAAAGCCCTGCATGTGCCAAGTTACGTCCAATCATGGCATCCTTGCAACGACACCATCAATGAGAGCTATCAGCAACAGCACAACGATACAGGACCCGTTTTTGATGAGATAATTCAATCCGAATACCCGTTGAGAGTTTTGGTTTATAACGGAGATACCGATCTTGGTAGGTGAATAAGACTGTCTGATGGACGTTTACTACTCCTTCTACAACTATAATATTTTATTTAGATTACGCACTTTGCCCAACTGCACAGTACGAAATTGAAAATTTAATTTTTTTGCACTGTGCAATTTTCTTTTGTGAAATTGCACGGTGCAGTGACATAAAACTATTCAATTGTTGATGTTCAACTCATTCAGTCAGTAATTTACTTTATGTGTAGTGCAACGAAATCTTGATGTTTTGACCAAAAGCGGCGAAAATCCAAACCAATGTCACTGCACTGTGCAATGGATTTTTTTTTGAATTGCACTGTGCAATTTTTTCAGCCTGCAATTTCCTCGGCGACCAATGGCTAGTGGAACGAGTGGCCAAAAGGCATGGCCTCAGAACCTCTCGCGCCTACAATCCCTGGCATGTGAAGGGTCAAATCGCCGGATATGAGAAGCAATTTTCGAACAAACGACTTAGCATCGACTTGTTGACCGTCAAAGGGGCGGGACATTTGGTCCCATTGGATCGCCCGGAGGCATCGTTGCAAATGATCAACAACTTTATTGGTGAGAAAGACTATAGCGATGGGATTACCGTCATAACAAAGGAGAAACCTCTTCGAACGGCCTATCAGATCAAGGAGAAGGTCAGTTATTACCTAAAAAAATTTGTTTTAGTGGAATTTTAGTGTTTTATGCACAATACGACCGGTTGATCCTTTTTAGTTGAAAAAACACTGCAATTTCGCGAAATTGCAGGAGATCTGACCTTATTTTAGGTTCGACTTTATAATTTTTTTGATTTTTCCTCAAACTTTGATTGATTTCTTTTCAGTTCGCTCATGCCGTTGGCGATATCAGTCCGCTGGACCTGTTCTCTCGCGACAATCTCCATATCACCGCCGCGAACAAGTATTACAAGCGTCGAAGACCTCAGAGTGAAAAGAAAATGGAAAATTTGATCAAAAAAAGTGTGGTATTGCCTCCGCCAAGGCCTGGAAGTGCGAGTGCCGATCGGGTCGACTTCACAACGTTCGAATTTACCTTCCAAAACGCTCCGCCCCAATGGTCGGGGTATCTGAATGCGCGAGACGATGTGCATCTTCACTACTGGCTGAGTCGGCACAACACCGACCCCAACGCGCCGCTGATCCTCTGGCTGAACGGCGGGCCCGGCTGTTCGTCGCTGGGCGGGCTGTTCAAAGAGCTCGGCTTCTTCCACGTGACCAAGGACGCCCAAAAACTGGATCAGAATCGGTTCTCGTGGACAAAAGTCGCGAATGTTCTGTTCCTCGAATCCCCGCAAGGCGTCGGCTTCTCCTATTCCTCGAATCCGAACACAACGCGGCCCTATGATGATGAGCAAACGGCGGCGGAGAACGCGAACGCCTTGGAGCAGTTCTTGGAGCGGTTCGAAGAGTACAAAGGACGAGCGTTTTACGTGGCCGGCGAGAGCTACGGCGGAATTTATGTCCCCACTTTGGTCAGAGAAATTTTGAGACGGAAAACGGTACGGTTTTTTTTTTTTTTTATCCACCACGAACGTCAGATTGAGAAGGGAACTCTTCGAATCCCCCCCCCCCCCCCCCCCCCGCCCCGATTATGACCCCACCTCGGAAAAAATGGTCGTTTTTAGCAGAAAATCGCTAGCCAAACCCTAGGGCTGATAGCCAAGCACCTCGGCCGTTGTCATTTTTCATTTTTGAAAAGACGAAAAATGTCATAATGTCATTTTTTCCAAAAATGAAAAATTCACAAAAAATGAGTGCGATTTTCCGGACCAGCACCATCGAATACCCCAAAATAGACCATTCATAGAGAAATGTCAAAAAATGACATTATGACATTTTTCATTTTTGAAAAAACGAACAATGTCATAATGTCATTTTTTTCAAAAATGAAAAATTCACAAAAAATGAGTGCGATTATCCAGACCAGCACCATCGAATTCCCCCAAATTAAACCATTCATAGAGAAATGTCAAAGTTTCTCGAAATTTCCAAACGTCCAATTTTAATTGTCTTTGAATTTGATTTGTCTACAAACTTTTTACGGGTCCAAAAATTGAAATATTGATGTTTTAGACCCCCAACTCTCCGATGAAAGACCTCAACCTTAAAGGGTTTGCGATTGGAAACGGATTGCTCAGCGAGTTTGACCAAGTCAATTCTGCTGTCCATTTGATGTACTATCGAGGATTCTACGACAGAGAGTAGGTTTTTGACTCTTTTTTTGTTCGATCTTTCGGATTTGTTGAGCTGTTTTTGAATTTTTTTTTAAATTATGCACGGTGCTATGGATATGTCGATTTTTCCATTGCACTGTGCGAGTTTTTAATTTCCATTGCACTGTGCGGTCGGATTGCTCCTCCTTTTGCACGGTGCAATGGATATATCGATTTTTCCATTGCACTGTGCGCATTTTTTATTTCCATTGCACTGTGCGGTCGGATTGCTCCTCCTTTTGCACGGTGCAACCATTTTTTTATTTGCACCGTGCAGATTTTTTTTAAATTTTGTGCGCTGTCCGGTCATATAAAACTTGAGAATTTGAATTTTGATTTTCCAGGACTTACGAAGAGATTCTCTCGTGTTGTAACGACACAAGACGTCCAGAAGAGTGCAATTTTAGCAGTTACGTCCATTTCAAGGAGAACGGAGATTCGGAGCCAAGGCACTTTGAAGACCCTAAATCAACTCGTTGTGCGGAGCTGGTGGATCAGTATGGCTTTTGGAAGATTTGGGAGTCAACGTAGGTTGTGCCAAGCGAGTATGAAATATTTGGAAGTGGTTTGAAAAGAATTTTTATATTATACTAGGCCAAATTTGGAGATTTTTGAGGTTTTTGATGAAATTTGTGGGCTGTTTTGCTGCTCTATCGACATTGATGACATTGGTTACGTCATTTACATTATAATTTGGCCTTGCAACAGAATGCCAAAAATTTAAAAATTTGGCGGGAAATCAGATTTTTGAATTTAAATGATTAAACTTAGCGTCTAATTGGGTTTTAATGGCTTTCTACCGTACTGTGACGAGTTTTTTTTACATAGTGTGGTAAAATACGACAAATGAAATTTTTTTTCAGATTTATAAAATTTCAGAGTCTCGGTGTACAACAGCTATCAAGACTGTTACAAAGACGACGCTTCCGTATCTTTCAAGTCTACAGTGAACGAAGTGGCTGGAAAGAAAGTGTTCAGAACAAAAAGGTCGGCCGGATTCAAGGAACTTGGCCTCTCCGAAAATTACACTTTTGTTGATCAAGCCGTGAGTTTTTTGATGTAATTGTGCTGAATTTTTAGGAAATTGTTACTGAGGGTTGCTATGGGACCTACTTTAAAGTTTTATTTCTTTTTTTTATCGCGGAAGTTAAAATTCTTATTTTTCCTCCGCACTGTGCAGATCATATTAAATTTTTTTCATTGTGCAGTCAAGTTTAAGAGAATTTTTTTGGCAAATAGCAAAGAAAGGACGCTTTTGATTCTCACCCTTGCCCTAAGGCGTTTTTTGTCTTTCTTTTGTTTCTGCACCGTGCATTAACAGAGATTGTAATTTCGGACTGCACGGTGCGCCTAAAAATGAAAAGTGTTTTTTGCACGGTGCAAAAAGGGCGGGAGTTTTTGTGTAATGCCAAAACACATAAGCATAAATTCAGTTTATGGCCTCAGGCAATGAATAAAATTTTTTTGGCTACTGCACTGTGCGGAAACAGACTTTTTTATTTTTGACTGCACTGTGCAAAAAAATTATTTTGAATTTTTGGTTTTAGAAACTCTACAACAAAGAATCGACCGATGCCCACGGTGGATTCGAATGCTACGCGAGCGAAGTGACCGAAAAATTCTTGAACAAAGTCTCATTCAAGAAATTGATCCATGTGAATCGGGAAATCAAATGGGAAGGCTGCAAGTGAGTGGAATATATTTTTTATTTTTATGTTTTTCAAGTGATGACATGAACCAAAATTACATCCAACAGAACCATGATACCCGGCCCGTCTGGGATGAGATCTTGGACTTGCTGGAAAGGCTGAAGATCACCAATTTCAAATCGTTGGTTTATAATGGAGATGCGGACTTGGCGTGCGAATATCTCGGAAATGAATGGTTCCTTTATCGGTAAATTTATTTTTTGAACTGTTTTTTAAAATTTTTTGTCAATTTTTAGTAAAGTCCAAAAAATCCGTCATGATGACTGAATTAAGATTTGCCGTCTAACAGTGCAAATTTTGTTATGGTTGTGTTAGAGTGTAGAAAACAGGTCAGTAAACTGTTTTGGTGTGAAGGGGGTAATTGAAGATGTCATCATGACGGATTTTCTGGAAATTTGTGAAGATTGAGGTAATTTTTCCATTTTGGCCAGCGATAAACATAAAACGTCTCTTTGAACGCATGATTATTCTTGTTGCTAAAGTTTGCATCAAGAACAATGGTATTTCAATTCGTCGTTATGACGAATTTTTTGGAATATCCAAAAAAGTCTTGGATTTGGGCCGCTTATCGGTTGGACAAAAAATTATAATGCTTTAACAGGTATAGCAAGCCACATCGCAAAGTTTCGTGTTGAAAAATGAAAAACTGACCATGTCATGATGACTTATTTTTTTAAAATTTAGGAAACGTTTAATCTTTCGGGGTTTTTGGCAAAGTTTTAGTAGTATATCGCATAGCAATCATTTTTCAAGTATTGGTAAAAAATTTGGATTATTTGCAAGTTATTTTCGACAATAATTTACAATTTTTTGACGAATTTTGATTAAAAAATTTTTTTAATGCCGAAAAAGGTAAAATACGGAAATTATGGTGCAATGTTTTGCAGACTAGCCACTGCAAGAGGTCTCTTGCCCAAGCCAGCCGAAGCTTGGACCTTCTCCGAGCCCAAAAAGACGTCTGGCGTGTATTTCTCGCGAATGGCCGGCACAGTCCGCCAGTTCCACAACAATCGGACCACTTTGGACTTTGTCACCGTCAAAGGAGGTGGTCACTTCGTTCCGCAGGACCGCGCTCCCATCGCTCTTCAGATGATCGCCAACTTTGTTCGACAAACCTCCGCCCCCATAAATTACAGTACCCCATTGAGTTGGGAGGACCTTAAATTGTTGCCCGCGAAGCCGTCGGCTTCGTTCACACCAAAGCGTGGGTTTTTATCGCAATTTTTTATTTTTTTTTTGATTTGAAATTTTTTTTTAAAAATTTTTTGATGAATAATGTAATTTCAGCGTCACGCCGAGCCATGGACAAGATTTTCAACCTGCCCGCCTCACGTTCCAGCCCAAGTTCGAACAACACTCGGGATATTTGAATGTCTCCACCGGAAATTATCTTCATTATTGGTAGGAAACAGAGATTTTTTGGGAGAAAATGATGGTAAAATACGATTTTTTGTGTAATAATATTGACTTTGAAAGCTGTTGCGGAAGCAAAATCGTGGTTTATGAGACAAAAATTATATTGTAGTAGATACCTGATGGGACGAAATGGAGAAATTCTTGTTGTTTTCGGTGAGGATAGGTAGAGTGAACATATATTTATAAGGTTTTTTGCACAGTGCAGATTTTAGAACGCACTGTGCAAAAAAAATAAAAAAAAAATTTTTGCACTGTGCAACAACAAAATTTTTGATTTTTTTTTGATTTTTTGTTGATTTATCCTTTAGGTATGTCGAAAGTCAGAAGAAAACTGCCCCATTAGTCCTCTGGCTGACCGGCGGACCGGGTTGCTCATCTTTGGGCGCCCTCTTCGGCGAGAACGGACCATTTTACGTGAATCCGGATGGCCAAACCTGTTTGAGAACGTGTTCTCATGGAATAAAGTGGCGAATGTGTTGTACGTCGAGTCGCCCCGAGGTGTTGGGTTCTCGTACCAAGACCAATCGGACAACAAGGACACCAAGTTCGATGATGAAAAGTCCACCGAAGATGTTCTCCTTGCCCTAAGGGAATTTTTGAAAATTTACGAATTTAAAAACGATTTTTATATCACTGGAGAGAGCTATGCGGGTGTGTATGTGCCCGCCCTGGCGAGGAGAATACTTCAAGAGTTGGACAAGGAGAATCGAGGAATATTTTATGGGACACCCCTGAAGTTTAAGGGATTTTTGGTCGGAAATCCCTATCTCAGCGTGGAAGGAGCGGTAAGAAGAGAATTTTTGGGAGTTTCAACGCTCTCGCGAGGGTTGAAAGCGATTGGCAAGGGGTTTTGAGCGAGTTGGGACATTAATTTATATTGTAGTAGATATAAATTTTGATTTTTCGGTGTTATGATAAGTACAAGCAAGGGGAAGTATAACATATTGAATACAGAGGACCTATTTGAGTTTCTAATATGAGTTTTGTTCGTATCGATGATTTTTTGGACATTAATTTATATTGTAGTAGGTAAAATTTTTAAAAAAGAAGCAATTTTTGGCAAAATTTTTGTTCTGCACAGTGCGATTGGACCGTAAATTAATGTTTATGGGCAATGAAATTAAATTTTCTGTTTCAGCGCGCCACTACAGTCGATTTCAGCTACACGCATGGTCTGATTGGTAAAGAGTAAGTTGAAAAAGTGCCAAAAACTTTTTCAAACCGTATTATAATACCTGGTTGGGCGTTTTAGAGAGTTTGTTGCGTTCCGCAAAGAGTGTTGTCCCGAATCGAAAACCGAAATTTGCCCAATGCCAGTGAATTTGACCGAAACATGTGACGAAAAGATGCAAGCATTGTGGAAGATCGACAGTTTTGACCCATATAATGTGATTCAGCAGTGCTACGAACGCACTGGCAAGCCGGTCCTCATGCAAAGTGAGAATAGAGTGAAGGTGAGGGGACATTTTATACGAAAAATCGGGATTTTTTGGTTTCGAAAAGAAAATCTGAAATTTTTTGGCATTGTGTTTCAAGGAGGGGCGAAATTTTGTTTTTGATGGCCTTGCAGGAGCTTTTAGAATCGTTTCAATTTTTTCGAGAATGTTTTTGTGGTAAAACAAATTTAAAATTTGGAATTTCCCGCCAAATCGTAAAATTTTTGGCATTCTGTTTTAGGTGGTTTAAAACTATTTTTAGTTGTCTAGAAGACATTTACGGACCTTCTAGTTTATATTTGGTCATTTGTTTAGTAGAAAATTGACTTAAAATTTGAATTTCCCGCAAAATTTGAAAGCCCTTGGCATTATGTTGCAAGTGTTACAAAAGGTTCGAAATTGCTCTTTTAAGCGAGTAAAGGACAAGGTACGAAAGGTATGGCATGTATAGTGTTTTTGCAATTTTTTGAGCCTTGCAACATAACGCCAAGATTTGAAATCTTTGGCGGGAAAATTTAAATTTGAATTTTTGTCTAGGAAACTAGAAGAAAATGAGACAGCCTGATATTTTCGTTTTCAGCGAGACCTCTTGTCATCATTTGAGTCACTCTCTTTGGCGCAGAAACACTATTTCAATGGAGATTTGGCGACCGCTTCGCATCATTCCCTCAGGGCACGGATCAATTATGCCTCATCGGACGCCAACGGAGGTCTTCGATGCTATATATTCGATAAGATGACCGACTATTGAACCAAGAGCACGTCCGAGAAGCAATCCATGTCCCGAAATTCGTTCAAGACTGGGAAATGTGCTCGTAAGTCGCGATTTTGGCATGGAAAAGTTGAAATTTTGGGGGGGGGGGGGGGGGGGGAAATCAATTTAACTTGATTTATCGCATAGTAAATCATTTTTTGACTATGGTTACGTGTTTTACACAGTGCAGAAACTAAAAGAATCTGAAGTTTTGAAATTTTCGCACTGTGCAGCGCGTTTTTTAGCCTGTTTTGGCCTCCGCACAGTGCAAAATATTTTTGAAATGCAATTTATCGGAAATGGCACAGTGCAATAAATTTGGAAATGCGATGTACCGAACGATATCACTGTCCAGAAGGTTCAAAACAAAATTTATAAA
>VUOU01000055.1:0-34114 GCA_025436335.1 Bursaphelenchus mucronatus
CATTATAGCGCACAATCGCCATATACAAGGGTTTTTCCCACGAATTTATTCAGTTTTACGTTTTTTATCGGGAGGAAAACTTGACCTCATATGTCAAGTCTTCCTCTCGATAGACTTTGACCTTGAAAAATTTAAAATACGGTCCAAAGGGTTTTAATGAGCCTAACGTAACTCAGATTTACCCATTTTCGTTGACGCTTGTAACCTGTTTGGAACTTTTTTTATTACACATGAAATTACTTTTCAGACGAACCACGTCAAAAATACCAAACACAACCTATGCCTCGACGTGACTGGGCTCAAAAGCGGACAAAACATAAAAGTTGCAGAATGCAAAGACGTCCCCGGCCAGAAATGGCAATTCCAATTTTAATTTATTATCCTGGTCTAACATAATATTATAGTCTCTAACATGCCTTTAACTGCAATGTCATTTTTTATGCGGGTATTACATCGATTTGTGATAAAAAAATTCTTCGAAACGTTTTTTCTATTCGTACTAAAAGCCCTAAGGACCTTCTTCACTTCTTGAGAATAAACTTTACGTTTTCTATTTTTTAAACAAAATTCCGGCCGAAAAATGGCCCGGAAGCGTCGACACAGAGTCTGGAAATGGAAGAGACGCTAGAAGAATGTGCGTACGTATGTCGCAAGTAAGAAAATGACGAGTAATCCAAAGTGTGGACAGATTTGCGGCCAGAGAGAGAAATTTTCTGCAGCTTGTCCTTCAAATTAGCGGGTCGACTTAAATCAACAAATTCTCGAAAGGTTGTCTACATACCGCGACAAAATTTCATTCGTACTCTCTAACTGACGTGTTTTACAATCCCAAAGAGGCTTTTATGATTATCTAGATTAGGTCTTGCAATATGACAAAAAGTTCATTTGCCTGTCAACAACAATATAAAGGTGAAGATTTCGAAAATTGACCTCACAAAAAATTCCAAATGGTAAAGAAAAACATTAAAGGCACTATTATGACCTCGTTAGACTCTTGTTGCCATTATAATGCATTACCAACTAGTCTACTTCCCGTAAAACAAAACAGTCAGGGCGCAGCTCGCGCATGTCCCCGACGAAAATTTCGCTCCTCGCACGAGGAAAGGACGCACATTTTTTCGGTCGGTTTCGTGCGAAGAAAGCTCGAGAATCTCTGTTTGTGGGGCCGACCCCGGCCGTGTGTCCGCTTTGTTTCCTTCGTCTCCCCTTCCTCTATGCCAATCACATGGGTATTTTCGTCTGCGGGGAATTTTTTATTATTTTCGAGAGGAAATTGGGGCGTTTCCACCATGTACAATATAATTTTCTCAGTGTTTCTAATGGTTTCGAGCGAAAGGCGAGTAAATTACCGTTCTGTGGACTCGAAAGAGCGCCTGCAAAAAGTCTAAATCAGTAGACATTGCGGTTTCGCCAGACTTTTTTCGATTCTCTTTGATTTTATCTCTTTCGGGTCGGGAGATTGACGATTTTTCGGATTTTTTGGGTCCAAAGTCCAGGAATTCAACCTTGTGGTCAGCGTGTGATCAATGAACAGCATTTTTACGTGGTAATAAATACGTATTTTGTCGATTTCATGTGATTTCCGATAACATTTTGCTGATGCCTTGAGATTTTTTTGATGCACTCCGAAAAATGGTATTTTTTGTGATAAAAACTGTTGATGTAGAGCTAAATTGATTTGCAATGCATCACGTAGACATTTTTCTATCTATTTACTTCTTAACTTCCCCAATTTACTTTATGTTTTCATTTTAATTTACGATTTTTATATTACACTTGACCTTTTCTTAGGCTGTTCGTAAAAAAGCTCCATAAAACTTTGAACATTGACTCGATCGCCCGAAATTTGGTGGATCCTGATTCTAGAATCCTTTTCGCACTCAAATTTCCGAGCTCTCAACGTCGTAGTTCGAGCTCGCCTTACGTTTTTTCAATGAAAACCTTGGAGTTTCCATGGAAAAAAGTTCGCTTCCTCCGTGCGGAGTTTTTATGAGTTGTTGTACTTGAGGTTCGAGGTGTGTTTGGGAAGGTTTTGAGCTGGAACTTTGACGAATATTTGATTTTCGATCAATAAAGGGCAACATTTTTCAGAAGGACCTAGTGCAATATAAATTTCTTACTAAAACAAATCGTGATGGCTGATCTCTTTGATCTTTTGAGTCGAGCTTTCACAGCCTTTGAAGCTTTATTTTTGCCAAAATTGGGTTTTGCAGGATTATTTTGTCAGCTTGCTGTGCTCTAAAGTAAAGTTCACCATGCCAGCTGATCGCGTGACGTAAAGTTTAGTTTTCTCGCCGAATACTTTGATGTTTTCGCTATAATGTTGCTGTCAAGGACGATTAGTTTCTAAATCTTTAAGCGGAAACAAAGGTTTTGTTAGTTTTTGATCTTACACTTGAGGAGCTCAAGTAAAAGCTCTTCATCTCCAAAAAAGTTGAGCCTAATGAGCCATGAAGGCTTATAAAAGAAGAGTTAGTCTGTTAGCTTGGTAAACAGTTCTGGTTTGACATCATAATGGTGTTTTGTAATATAAAAAGACGTATTTTTCGCTTATTCTGACCCAAATACGAGACCATTCCCTTTGTCGAGTCGCTTTTTTGTCGCTACGTCGCTGGTCTTTGGTTTCTGAACAGCAGGAATGATAAAACGCACAAGGCTTTTGTTTGTTTACATACCTTTTCGGTGGGTACATCACATTTTCGGGAGTTATCACACTTTTTCCGCGAAGATCACGTTGAATTTACCTTATCCTTGATGAAAATCGATTTTTTCCGTTATTTATCCCCGAATTTGATGAAAAATGATCTATGGTTTTAGATTATGTTCTAAACTCTTGGGTTGATCGAACATCACACACCGCCGAACCCGTCCCGCTTCTCTACGAGTAATTCTTTGTACACATTGAGCGATGGTGATGCTCGCCTACGGCCGCCTCCTGACCCGTGTCGCGGTTCCGCACGGAAAGGAGTTGAGCAACATCCGTGCCGTCTCCCTAGCCAAGAACTTTTGCCAATCCAGCCGGGCGAGCACTGCCGTCTCCACGGACACAGCCGCCTCGACAGCGCCGAAGACCGCACAAAAAGTGGATTCGAGTTGTTGCGGCTTCGCCAAAGACCTAATTGGAGGCCCGTCGACTGTCCTAGACCATGGAAAATTTGGTGAAGACGCTTGTTTTGTCACAAACTTCAAACACACACACGTCGCGGGTAAGATTTTTGAGTTTGGCTTCGATTTTTAGGTGATCCATCAAGTGTAATATAAGAAATATTTTGTTTATAAAAAATACATGATGAAAGGGATAAATCATGTTATCGAAAGACAGAACAAGCTTTTTCCAGGAGTTGCTGATGGTGTTGGAGGCTGGCGAAAGTATGGTATCGATCCAAGCGAGTTCTCTTCAAACCTCATGAAACATTGCGAGAAAATTGTCGAAGCTGGCGAATTCAGACCTGATCGACCAGACCTAATCATCAGCAAGGCCTTCGAACGTCTGGCGGTGTCTCCTCGACCAATTGGGTAAGAAATTTTACCAAAAATATAAGTTTTTATCTAGTGCAATATAAGAAATTTAAGATGGTCTTATGTTTTTCGCCTTTTTAGAAGCTCAACAGCATGTGTAGTCGTGATCCATCAACATACGTTGTATACGGCGAACTTGGGAGACTCCGGATACTTGGTTTACAGAGACGGAAAGATTGTTCAGAAATCGACGGAACAGGTCCATTACTTCAACGCTCCCTTCCAGCTAACATTGTTGCCAGAACAATGCGGTAAGGGATTTAATTTTAATCATTTTGTTGTTTAAAATATGGAAATTGTTCACATGGATAATGTAATTATTGTAAAAAAATGATGTAAAATGGTTTAGAATTGGAAGGATTTATCCGCGACACCCCTGAGAACTCGGATCTCAACGTCTTGGACCTGGAGAAAGGAGATGTTGTTGTTTTAGCCACTGATGGTCTGTGGGACAATGTTCCAGAATCCTTGATCTGTGAAGGATTAGAGGTAAGAATTTTTGAATTGTTTCTTGTATTTTAGGACTCAACGAAGCTTTTGCAAGCGATTTAGAGAACGAAAAGCGAAGGTAAACACTAAAGTTGACCTTATTTTAGGGAGTAACTGCTCAAAATCTCCAACAAAAGTGCAACACGATCGCTTTGATGGCGCGAAGATTGTCGTGCGACGTCCACCACCTCAGCCCCTTCGCCAAGAAGGCCAGCGAGCACGGAATTCGCACCAAAGGCGGCAAACAAGACGACATCACCTTGGTCTTGCTCTACATCTCGTAGTTCGCTTTGTTGTTAAAACTTTTGTTTATATACGAATAGAGGTCTCGTTTTGTAACCCATATTAGGTGATTGTAATCTGGTTTGAATTTTTGTGGATGAATGTAGGGTATGGAAGAGTTTGAGGGATATTTTTCGAAATTAGATAGCTGTTGCCTAAACTAAGGTCGAAATTGTTGATTTTTGGGCAAAATACGAGGAATTATCCTATGTACAGCATTGTTATACCTTTATAAAGGATATGATCAATATCAGTTGTTATGAAACCGCAGTTTTTTAGGTTTTAAGCGGTTTTTGTAGCTTTCGTATCTAAAATAAGGTGCAATTTTTGGAGTTGGATGTAAAATACGACGTGGTAATCTCTTGCATGAATTTTTTGCCTTTTCAATGAATTGGAGTTGAATTACCGGTCGTCATGACGCATTTTTTTGAACTTTTTTAGCCTGATTTTGAAATTTCTCGTATTTTTGCTCCAAATTTTTTGTTTTGATATAAGAATTCTTCAACTTCCATCCCTCAACACTTCGCCCACTCTCGTATCGTACGTAATTGATGTCTTTGCTCAAACACTTGTTTTCTCAGAAGCATTTTCGCGAACAAACACTAAAACTTTTCTAGGTACTCTCTAATTGTAACCATTGACGTCGAAGAAGAACGGGTCCAACCCGTTACCAAATTTAGCCTTAGACGGTAATCCAGCAGCCATTTTGTTGATTGTTATATCCACCATACATAGGATTTGTAAAAATTGGCCATTTCACGGAATAAAGGTTCTAATTTGAAAGTTGATGATTTTTTGAGGGTTTCATCGGTTCTTTTGGGGATAAAACAAGGTAATTTAATGCAAAGGGCTTCGCTGATTTATTGGAAGAGCTTTTTGAGTAGTTTTGGCGGTATTCAGAGTGAGAAATTGAAGTCTTTTGACGTCAATCGTCGTCTTGATCATGGTGAATATAATTTTGACAAAAATTCGAATAGGCATCTGAGAGATTTTGTGCTCAAATTAATTTATAAGCTCTATAGATACTAGATCGACCACTATCAGCTGATTTCGAAATGGGAAATCTGGATTTTTTGCCCAGAAGTCATCTTCATCATGGTGAATATCGATTTGATAATTTTTGGGGAGAATTGACCTGAATAAGTTGGCATCTGGTTATCAGATCAACCGCCGACTCCTATAGGCACCATGTCAACTACAAAAATCATGCCCAGAAAGGATTCCTTGAAGTCAAAACTCATCCTGATCATGATGAATATAATCTTCTCATTTTTGAGCTCTCCAATCCCCTCAGCCGTTCTCTTCGATGAAAAAACATATGGTTTGGTCGACAAATCCCCTGCGGGCATTACAAATCCGAGCGTCGTTTGTGTTTCTCGCATTTGGTGCCATCATTTATTTGCGGCGCGGCTCTAAGAACCCCGGGCCACTACTAAAGTGCCAAGTGTTATGGAAAAGGGCTTAAGGAGGAATTTTATGTGTCGTCCGCGGAAGCTTTAGGACCTGAGGGCATTGTTTGTTCGATGAATTTCGGAATTTTGCCGCAGATTCGTCGGGAACCGACGTTTCTTCCCCAATAACGGCGGGTTGATGAGATTTTTAGGGTGGGAATAGGGTAAAACACGGCTCCCCGTGAGCTTGTATCTTGTAAGCATGGTCATAAACTGCAATTTTTACTAATTTTATCAAAATTTGCATAAATTCGAAATACGCAAATTTATGCAAACTAATGAGATTTTTAGGGGTTTTGGGTTGGAATAGGGTAAAACACGGCTCCTCGTGACCTTGTATCTTGTAAGCATGATCATAAACAGCAATTTTTACTAATTTTATCAAAATTTGCATAAATTCGAAATACGCAAATTTATGCAAACTAATGAGATTTTTAGGGGTTTTGGGTTGGAATAGGGTAAAACACGGCTCCTCGTGACCTTGTATCTTGTAAGCATGATCATAAACAGCAATTTTTACTAATTTTATCAAAATTTGCATAAATTCGAAATACGCAAATTTATGCAAACTAATGAGATTTTTAGGGGTTTTGGGTTGGAATAGGGTAAAACACGGCTCCTCGTGACCTTGTATCTTGTAAGCATGATCATAAACAGCAATTTTTACTAATTTTATCAAAATTTGCATAAATTCGAAATACGCAAATTTATGCAAACTAATGAGATTTTTAGGGGTTTTGGTTGGAATAGGGTAAAACACGGCTCCTCGTGACCTTGTATCTTGTAAGCATGATCATAAACAGCAATTTTTACTAATTTTATCAAAATTTGCATAAATTCGAAACACGCAAATTTATGCAAATTAATGAAATTTTTAGGGGTTTTGGGTTGGAATAGGGTAAAACACGGCTCCCCGTGAGCTTGTATCTTGTAAGCATGGTCATAAACAGCAATTTTTACTGATTTTGAATCAAAATTTTCATAATTTCGAAATATGTAAATTTATGCAAATTAACCTAAAATTTTTAAAATTTACCCAAAAACCTTTGGAGCTGTTGTTAGCTTCAATAATTAATAAAATTCTCGTATTTTAGCCCAATGACAACCCCAATTTCATCGATAAAACCGCGAGTCAACGAAGCCGGCCGCCGTTTACAAGATTGGACCAACAAAAACGTTTTCATCGGCTCATTCGAGGAAACCGAACTCGCATCCTACCAAAATTCCAGTCGGAAGCCATCACTGACTCCGGTTGGCTCCGAAAATGAGGCGTCCGAAACGCCTCCGGCAGCAGATCCGCATGTTCCGGATGGGAAGAAAATTACGGCGCTACAAGCCGCCTGGAATATCACAAACGCCATTCAGGGAATGTTCATAGTTGGTCTACCATATGCGGTCAAGGTAAGGACTGTATTTTAGAGTTGATCTTTTGAATTTGCATTTTCCCGCCAAAATTGGCATTGTGTTTTAAGGAGGATATTGGCGTTATTTTTAGGGTTTTAGCATCTAGAATGGAAGATTAGTGTGTTTTTCAAATTTTACAATTTAACAGTCAAAAAAATATTTAAAAAATTCAAACTTCCCGCAAAATTTGGCATTGTGTTCCAAATCGATTAAAAATTTATATTTTTTTAGGATTTCAAAGGCTTTCCACGTCACGTTTCGTACATCCAACGTATTTTACAACTCCCTAAACTTTTTAAAATTCAAATTTCCCGCCAAAATTGGCATTTTTCGAAATCACAAAAAATTTCAGATTGGAGGTTGGTGGACGGTCCTGGCACTTGTTGGCGCTGCCTACGTGTGCTATCGTACCGGTCTCGCGCTAATACAATGCTTATATGACGATAATGGCAAGAAGATCCGACACAGTTATCGAGAAGTCGCCGAAGCAGTGTGGCCCGGCTTTGGGAAGCTGGTTCTAGCCGCCCAACTAACTGAATTACTGTCTACTTGTATCATTTACTTGGTATTGGCGGGCGATTTGCTACAAGGATGCGTGCCGGCGATCGATAAGCCCGCATGGATGATGCTGGTGACGAGTATATTGTTGGGAACCGCGCTGGTCGACGATATGCGATTGGTAAGCACATATAGAGAACTTGCAACGCGATAGTGTGTCTGAACCAAACCAACCATCAAATGCCGTCATTTATGCCCAAAATCCAAGACCTTTTACAACTCGTTTAAATATTATATTTGCTCAGCGGATGTAACCGTCAAGCGTCCCAAAATTTCCCTCTGTCAGCACTAAGAATTCAGAGCCGAAATATGAACTAAGAAGGAAAGGAATGTAACGTGAGAACCACAATGCCTTCAAAGAACCGAATTATAGGAGCTTCAGCTAACACTACACGGCCCGCAACAAAAGTCTACGCACTGTTGAAAACACGCAGCATCTGTTTTATGTGTTCAGCGGATGTAATCGCCAAGCGTTCCAAAATTTCTCTTTATCAGCCACTGAGAATTCAGAGCCGAAACATGAGCTAACCTCAAACTTGGGTTAATAAACCGAAGAAGTCTCCCTTCATTAAAGCTTTATCTATTTTCCTCCTCTCTTTTCGAATGGGGAACTCCGATTTTCGGGAGGCAATTGGTTTCTCTGGCGCTATCTTCTTTTCCTCTAAACATTCATCGGTTTGTATTTCTCTGCAAGTCTCCGAAAAGAAGCACTATCTCGCCCGAAAAATGGATTACATTGGATTGGGTTTGGAAGGAATTTTGGGTTTGGAAGGAATTATTGTCAGCTAAAAATATCTTTGGCTAAAATTGTTGGTTCACCGTGTTGAGAGTTTTATGGTTGTGTCTGAACTCACCAGCGCAGAGAACTCTTTAACTGTTTCTTACAACATTAGAAACCCTTGCAGAATTACACCTTTCAATCTCACATTTGCCCAGCGGATGTAATCGCCAAGCGTTCCAAAATTTCTCTTTATCAGCCACTGAGAATTCAGAGCCGAAACATGAGCTAACCTCAAACTTGGGTTAATAAACCGCAGAAATCCCCCTTCATTAAAGCTTTATATATTTCCCTCCTTTCTTTTCGAATGGGGAACTCCGCTTTTCGGGAGGCAATCGGCTTCTCTAGCGCTCTCCGTTCTTTCGCAGTGACTGACATCTGTTTCCTCGCATTCGTTTGCTCGTTTTATGCATCATCTCTGTTTTCCTGTAAAGAAAGAGGCATGAATAAGAGAGTCATGACAGAAATAGAGAAAAAAAAGGAGATTGGAGCGATAGCAGACCGTTATAGAAGCAAATTAACTCCCCTAAAGGAGTCGTCCCCTATCAAAAAGAAAAGTAGGAAGTTAAGAAGAGAGCAATGGGAGGTAATCTCCCCGGTTTATTAACCGAAGTTAAAGGTTAGCTCATGTTTCGGCTCTGAATTCTCAGTGGCTGATAAAGAGAAATTTTGGAACGCTTGGCGATTACATCTGCCGGGCACATGTTAAAGGGAAGGCAGTGCAGCTACTTTTGAACCGCGCTTTTTACGGCGTGCGAACGAAATTTTCAATCAGTTTCTTCGTCAACTGTGCCAATAACAACGGAGAAAAATAATGATGTCATTCTATATACATGCTTACTAATAATTATTTTACTGTTTTCAACCCTGCCTTCTTTGTTTTTGCTGCAGGACATAACATTCACACGCCGTACAACGCGCGCAATTCAAATTTAGCTGGTTTGGTCTTTTAACAACCCGAATGTTGTTTTGATTTGGTATAAAACGCTTTGCATCCTCTAGCTCAAAGGTTAATAACAAAAACCCTTTCGAATCCCTGCATATTCTCTAACTGTGATGTTATCTGATCCTTCTACTTCTCTACTGTCTCTTGAAAATACGAAGGGTGTTAACGCCACTTTGCACGAAATACCATTCTTCATTCGGATACGCAAAGAAATGAGATGGCGCTGCAAGGTCTGCTAGGCATGCATAATAAAGGAAGAGAGCGCTAGAGAAGTGAATTGCCTCCGTAAAAGCGGGGTTCCCCATTCAAAACGAAATGAGGGAAGGAGATAAAGCTTTAATGAAGGGAGGCTTCTCCGGTTTATTAACCCAAGTTTGAGGTTAGCTCATGTTTCGGCTCTGAATTCTCAGTGGCTGATAAAGAGAAATTTTGGAACGCTTGGCGGTTACGTCCGTTGAGCACATAAATCCTTGCTATATCAAATCTATTTTAAACAGTATCATAAGGAGTTTTGAAAGCACAAAAATTTTAACTGCTGTAACTTTTGTGGCTGACAATATGAATGGCTCATATTTGGCACCAATGTATATTCCTCCACCATTTTTCTTGTTTCAAAAAATTATTTCGATAAGTTTCCGTAATTTGGAAAAAATTGAAATCCCAAAATTTTTCAAATCACTATATATTTCATCACCTACCCGAACAATTTCAGGTCAGTCAAATCTCATTTTACAATGCAGTGTCGCATCTTATTATCAACGCAATTATGGTTTTATATTGTTTCTCGCAAATTAGCGATTGGAGTTTGGGATCAGTCGCGTTTCTCCCTAGTCTGCGGCTATTACCCACAATTATTGGTGTGGTCGTATTTGGATACACCTCTCACATATTTTTGCCTTCCCTGGAGGCTTCGATGGAGGTAAAATTTTTCAATTTCTATCAATTTTCCGTCAAATCCCGGAAAAATTCTTCCGTATTTTAGGATCCAAAGGAGTTCAAGACAATGCTAAGTCAATCCCACATTGCTGCCGCCGCGTTCAAGGCCATTTTCGGCCTTATTGGATACCTAACCTTTGCCCATTTTACTGAAAGAGAGATCTCGAATTCTCTGCCAAATCAAATGTTCAAAATTATTGTGAACATGGTGCTGGTAGTCAAGGCTCTACTCTCATATCCCTTGCCATTCTACGCGATCGTTCAGCTGATGGGCGACAATTTTTTCAAAGGTGTTCAAGTCACCTTGTTTTCCAGGTAAAATACGGGCTCTCCGAATTTAATCCTCATAAGAAGACTAAAACCGTCATATAAACTGAAAAAATAGTATCTACGCTAAATATTTACGCACAAACCATCAAAAAAATCAGTCAACATGACGCATTTTCTCGACTTTTTCTAAAACTCCCCAATTTCCGGATAAATTGCAAAAAAATAGTTATAAAACATCGTATCTGTTATTCCGACTATTCGAAACTGACCTAGAACTGAATGAAAGATCGTATTCGTACTACTCATTTCTTTTTTGACAGCAAATTCAGTTATTATGACCGGTTCCTTCGACTTTTTCCAAAAATTCCAAAATTTTTGGGTAAAATTGGAGAAATTGCTTGAAAATTACAGTAACCCTTATTCAATATTTTTTAATCTACTCTAGTATTTAATTACAAGGTACTATCTATCAACTAGACAGCAAATTTCTCCCTAAAAATGATCCTTTTCAGCTGTTACGGGACGGACAAAAATCTCCGCGAATGGGCTGTTGGCCTTCGGATTTTCCTCGTTCTTTTCACTCTAATCATGGCTCTCAGTGTTCCATACCTTATCGAGGTTATGGGATTGGTCGGTAACATCACTGGGACCATGCTTTCACTCATTTGGCCAGCCGTCTTTCACTTGAAACTCAAAGGACATAAACTAACGCCGGAAGAGATCAAATTCAACAAAATTGTCATTGTTGGAGGGAGTTTTGTCTGTGTCATTGGGGTTTATTACTCGGCAATCGAGTTGGTGAATGCTATTCGATACGATTCAACCTAGAAATCCGAAAGAATAGTCCTTTACTCAGCCCGGATTCAAACTCAGATCAAATTTTTGGAGACCGAACTTTTTACCACTCGGCTTTTTGAACACACTTTCGAAGCCCAAAAATCAGATTCCATAGTCTTTATAGCTTATAATCGCTGCCTGATCTCACATATTTTCGCACTTTTCAATCAGTATATTACTGTAAATCAACAAAGGATGTCTTCACTTACAATTAGCATTTTTCTTTTATTTTTTTGATGATTACATTAATTAGACGTAACAATTAATAAATATAAACTCTAATCAACAAAGGATACGTTGATTTCAAGGAGATTCGACGGAGGAAATAACACTTTTGGCAAAAATCATCAAAAATTTGCCTTAAATAACCTAAAACAAGGTCAAACTCCGAAAATTTTTCGTCCGAACTGTATCATCTTATATCTTAAATCCGTTCTAACATCCCAAACTGCAAATCAGCCGTGATTTCAACTCTTTTTGAGACAAAAATTATAGTGTTTTAGGCAAAAACAACTCAAAATCCCACAAAAATATAATTTCCATTCTTAAAATCTCCGAAATCATTTGAAATGTGAATTATTTGTTCGATAACACAACTAATTAAAAGTAAAACAAAACTTATTATTTAGAAAATTGAATGCAACGTTTTGGAGTTTCTACAATAACCCTTGAGAAAGTAAATGTTTTTGGGAAGGATAAAAAACAAAAACAAAGACTTGATTTTGCAGCAAAACAACGAGGAAAAGGACCCGATTCAGTTGAGAGAACAACAATTGAGACTACTGTAACATTGTTATACCGTTACATTCGCAATGTCTTTGGACTCGTACGAGTTGGAGACGGTGATCATGTTTTTCATCTGAAAATAATTGTTATAACACTACCATCTTACCGAGTTACTAATGAATCTATTTTTGGGCATTAATTTAGACATAAAGAAAACTTTTGGTCCCACCACGAAAACTTGAATTTTTTTTCAAACCCCTCCAAAAATATTTTGTCGTGTGTAAGTAAAATAAATTCCAATTAGCTCTATTGAACCCTTCAACATTTTAATTCCACTTCCACTATACCCAAGTTTGGGTCCCACCACGAAAACTTGAATTTCCCCAAAATCGTTTAGGAACCCTCAAAACCCACTCAAAATCCTCCTCCAAGTAACTTACAGGAATATGGCCATCCTTTTTGCTTGTATTGTCCGGTACATACAGCACTGACAAGCTGTCGGACTGTCTTATGGCCGCTTTTTTCGGTGCCGATTCATAACTTGGATACTGACTTGTGCACAACGCCTTCGCTAGATTTTGCCAGCATCCCTCGGTGAACGGATTGTATCCGGAGCGGAATTTGCCGGTGACTTGTTCGTTTGTTGTTCGGGCTCTAATCACAAGTACAACATGGAAGCCGGTGAGGCCGATAATGGGGAAACAAAGCAGAACAAAGAGACCCATTAGGATCAGGGAGCAGAGGTAGGGCGGAGACAGGTATTCTTGCCGCAAATTCACACTGAAAAACATCAAGTTTACCATTTTTCACCAATTTCCAACCTAAAGCAATATAAAATTTCCAAAAAATTGCACTTACCCCGTAGTTAGGCAAAAAGTCAGACAAAGACTGAACATGGAGATCATGTGCAATGTGAGGAATATCAGAAACAGGAAAAAGTATCGATAATTCCGCCGACCAACACAATTATGGACCCATGGACAGTGATGGTCGAAACAGTCGATGCATTTGTCGCAAACCGAACAATGCGAAGACCTCGGCGGTCGGTAAAACCGACAGGTTACACACCATTTCATTCGAACCGTGATTCCATTCACTTCGACGTTTTTATAAAGTGGGGATCGGAAGTCATCGACGGATTCCTCTGAAGCGATCGCTGAAAAATTTCAATGTAAAACAGTCAAAACAATAAAAAATAATAATATTTTGTAGTTTACAGTATTTTAAATTCATTACACATTAAAATCGGCACAGTGCAGTAAGTGGATAATTTGTAAGCTAATTTAGCCTACAAATTAATCACCTGTCGCACCTTGTCAAAACAGATTAAAAATAGCTTCAAAACGTTTCGAAAATTTTGCTAATGGTGTTTTTACAGTTAAAAACATCCATAACACCTAAAAACCGAAGGAATAATATCAAATCTGTATTAACTTACCAGCCGGATGTCGTCCCGGATCCATTGTTGTTGCCATAAACAAATTTGCCACCAAAAATAAGAAAAATACCAAGTCCAATGAGCACAATATCATACCCAATGTACCCAACTGTCTGATTAATGCCGGCACTACCAAATAAAAGAAGGCCGAAGTGCAACCCAATATCAAAAACCAAGTGAAGACGGCCGGCATAGCCTGTCCAATCGATTTTACTGCCCGTTTCATGGTGAAGACAGGTCGATGAGCAGTGGATGAGGATCTGAGGTACAAGGTCGGCTCAACATGAATCTGAAAGAAAGTGAGAGGTAAATTGATATTATCCATGATGACGATAATAACAACATAGATAATTCGTGGGTGTAACAGTGAGAAAAGATAATACAGGCTATAATCGTGCTATTAAGAACAAAACCGAAGAAAAAGGTAGCCATCAAGTCGTAAATTCTATCTTATCCATGTTGAAATAGATATAAAAGAATGAAATCGTTATTTCTTGCGGAATTTATTCGAAAATCTTAGTGTCAAGGTCTCAAACCAAAGTTCAAATCAAAAGATGGCTGTAAAAGTCATAATAAGAGAAGATTTTAACGCTTGTCAACCTTTACACTACACTTGACATAAAGTCCAACCTAAACAAAGAAAACACTCCAAACCGCAATGACTTACATTCTGCTCCCGTCGAAAATCTCCTGACTGCCGAACCACGTAATTCCGAGCCGGATTCTTCTGCACTTCTTGTTCGTCCACCTGAGCCTTCAGCAGTCGTTGGCTGGAGTCGTTCCGTTGATGACGGGGCTCCAAATCTGCTGTGGGGAACTTGCCGGGGCCCAGCCCGTGGCCGCTTCTCGTTGAGGAATTCACCTTGTTCGCGGAGGGTCGATTCTAATTGGATATTAGTTGGAGTCGGTCCGTGATTTTGGGACCTTGTTAATGACCAATGTAGGAGATGTTAGAGAGTTAAATTAGCATTAATGGCCCGCTAGAAATAAAAAAATAAAACTCTTATTAGATGGAGACAGTCATGAACAGAATATACACGTCAAAATTTGGTTGAAAAAGCAAGATATTCCAAGGAAATTTTCAAATAATAACAAAAGACCTAGTGCAATATAAAATCTAAAAATTCTGTTACAAAATGTTTTCACAGAGAGATCGCAGACATTTTTAGAACTTATACCTTCAATCTGCCATAAAATTCAATTATCGAAGATGCAAACCAGTTCATTTTTCGATCAAAATTTTCTAAATTCAACATTGAACCTACTGCAATATAAGGATCTCAAAATTTTCGAATAAAAGAAAATCGTACAGGTGCTGTAGATCTCCCATAACCTTCATCACGCTATTTTCTCTCGTTTTCAACAACATCCACCTTAAAAAAGCATCAAGAAGATCCCAAATTTCAACAAACTCTACAAAATGCGAGCCATCAAATTACAAATTCCCGTCTTGAGCGCATCTTTTTCCGACTCGGTCTGGGCAAGGTTTCGACAACATAAAAGATGAATCAAGGCCTTCACGGAGCGAATTAAATACACTGTACAAACAATGGAAGGTGTTTTGATATTATAATATATTATTTCGGCCTCTTGGGTAAATAGAGGTGAGATGGGGGAAGGGGAAAGAGATTCGAAGGTCGAGAAATGTGTGAAATTTGAGAGAAGTCAAGAAAAAACTTGGAAGATCCAATTTTTCGCAGAAAAATTGCCTGCAACAGAATGCCAAGACTCGGAAATTTGTCGTTGTGGGACGCAACGAAAGAGTCCATGTTGACGAATTTTGATAGGAAAAGCAAAGAAACAGCTTTCATAAGGCCTTTTTCAGCCATTATAAATTTGATTACGTCTTTTTCTACCTCAAACTAAAACAAAATTCGATGAAGAACGAAAAAAACAATCTGGCCCGAAAAAATGGCCGAAATTTTGTTGGCCAAACGCCTCGAATCAAGAGAACAAAGCGCCGAAAAACCGCACAAATTGTTTTTCAGCCGAATTAGAGGCGGAAATAACAAAAAAGGGCGTGCACAGTAACTATGGACTAAAATATCCTCCATTTGGACCTTATTTTAGCCGCATTTTATCGAAAACACCTCTAAAACAATGCGAAATGGACTCAACAACACTCCAAATGGCCCTGTTATTAATTCTCCATTGTTTTCGGATACAACAAAGGCCATGAAAGTCGTGGAAAAACGAAAAAGATTGCCTGCGATTTTCGCTCTTTCCAGGAATTTTTTTAGTATTCTTGACGGGAAAAACGTCGCCTATTCAAGTCGAAGGCCTTTATGGAGACCGACTGTGACTGTGAATTGTCTTTTCAGTTATTTCGCAAAAATGAAGACAACTAAAATACCGATCTTTTGGTTGAGTAATTTGGTGTCCGCAACGAAAGTTTGGAAAAGTAAAAAAATGGTTGATTTCAGAGATGGTAATTTGGCATTCCGTTTCAAGTGCAAGGAACTACACTTCTGCCAAAACATCGTCTTTTCCTCACAAAATTAGTGGACTTTTTGCCAAAAAACGCTTTCTCTGCCCGTCTCTCCTCATTTTCCATAGTCTCTCGCCCGCAAAGATGGTTGAATATCTCGGCGCTCACAACAAAATGCGAGCTAAAATTTTCGGGAGTATATCTATATCTACAGACCAGCCAGACAAAACAAACAAAATTTCAAGGCAAACTGACAACTTTTCCTCAGGCAATTGCCAGGAACACGTAAGTAGCTCAAAGCACCAAAATTTTGACTACAACTGACCCAAATGGAGGGAAAGCTAAGCAAACCGAACGGATAATCCACATCCGCTCGATTATTTACCAAGGAATTTGTTTTTCAGCCTCCGGCAAAAAACGCAAATTTCAAAGGCGAAGCAGCACGAAATGCCATTTGACACTTTCCGTGAAAACGTGAATATAATAACAGTGTGGCGTGATCTCTTGGTGTTAGAGCGGAAATTTATTCCTTGGGCTCTAGCTTGTGGTTTTAGCCTTAGAAGTGCCAGAAATACTATTTTTAGAATTTGAGGTCGAAGATTAGGAGAAATGTCTGGAATTAAGCGAGATTGTCTTAGGAAGGAGTCTATGGATTATCTAAAAGTAAATGAACAAGATTCCTGAAAGTTGGTGACGCCAAAAAATCTTCATTTTTGAGGAGAAAGTCTCTATTGCGCAAGATTTTTAGATCAAAATTGGACAAGAATACGTCACACGTCAAATTGAAAAAGCAAGGGGAGGAAACTCGTCTAGTTGGCATTTTGTCACAAATATGGGATCCGAGAAACCGTTTTTGACCGATTTTTTGTCTAATTTGGTAAAAACCAGGCCTTTTTGACAAAGTTTACCATTTTCAAGTTATCTGGATTCTTTTCAGACTTGTTTTGACCGGTAATATCTAGCGGGAAGATTTTAAAACAATTTTTCCGATGAATCTCAGGACGAAAAGCCAATTTGAAGAGTAGCCTTCTCAATTTGACGTGCGTCACATTTTTGGAAATTTTGATATGGCAAGTTTCATACCGATTTCTAATGTAGAAGGTAATGTTTCCACAAAAAGTCAGTGTATTCCGCGCGAAATTGGAAGAGATATAGACAAAAAGCGTTTTTCTCTCTGGCCGCTCTCCACGTTTCGCGTACTCTCTCAGCGACAAAGATTGTTCAATATCTCGGCGGCCCCTGTAAAGTGCGAGCCAAAATTTTTAAGAATTGATATGTGGCCTATATCTGACGTGTATCCAAAGTTTAAAGAAAATCTGAGTGTTGCACTTGAGGTACTTTACTTGTAAATGGAATGTCAAGACAAGAAGAAAAAATAGTTTTTTTAATGCCTATAATACTGTCTATGTCACTTGAACAGTACTTGAACAGTACGGTAAACCATTACATTAAACATTTACGAGCGATACATTGCCCTCTGACCCTTAAAACATTTCGAATCCCAAAAAAAGTGTCAAAAATTCTAAACAAATACGCCCTCGACGACAAAACAGGCCTAATCCGATAAAACTCGGGGAGCAACCTCTACGAGCCAAGTTTAACAATAGAATTGGGAAGTTTACGGTTTGTTGGAGGGTGTTCATAATTTATTCCGTGTTTGTGCTATGAATTCTTTGGGTTTTATTGCTATTTTATGCTGTTAATGGCTTTAATGATGACTTTTGATATTTTTGAAGGAAAAGTTTTAATGTGTTTGTTATATGACCAATGTGTTTTATATTTTTTATGTCTGAAAAAAATACAGAATACCTATGTAGAAGTAATCGTAAGGGACCAAAAAAAATTTTTTGTTATAAAAAAGGTTCGTTGTATGAAAGCTCTTTTTTGCTTAGAATTTACTTTTGAAGCCTCTGAAATTGTTCGTTATAGACAGGTTTTGTTGTATAACAGTTTATGTCCAGAGATCCCAATGCATTTCAGTCATCATGCTGGAAATGTTTCGTCGTATAACATGTCTCTTTTTTTGTTCTGGCGAAGCAATCGACATAAGAATCATATCAAAGTCTTCTTGATCCCACAAAAATCTTTTCTAACGTCTACTGAATCTAAATTTTTGTTGCTTGCGCTTTGCAGAAATAACCGAGACTTTTAGCCCAAAAGTTGGTCAAAATTTGAATTTTTTTTTGTGAATTTTGGCATGAAAAGTTTTGTTTCTATTTCTAGGATAGAGAGTAATGTTTCCACAAAAATCAATTTTTTCCGCACAAAAATTGGCTGAGATATGGCCAAAAGTGTTTTCCCCTGCCCGCTCTCCGAATTTTGCATACTCTCTCGACCGCAAAGATTGTTAAATATCTCGACTGCGCCTGCAAAGTGTGAGCTAAAATTTGCAGGAATCAATATATAGACTTGACAGAGTATAAGAGCATGAAGGAAATCCGGTAAAAAATTTTTGCCCATTTCAGAAATTCCGCTATTTACTTGAAAAGTCCATTAAAGGGACATTACAGCTACATCGCGCTTTTTACAGCATGGGAACAAAATTTTCAAAAAGTTTCTTCGTCTACTGTACCAATAATAACGGAAAGAAATAATTGTGACATTCTACATGCTTACTATTAATTATTTTACTGTTTGCAAGTAAAATAATTAATGCCGTTTTTGCTTTTGCTGCAGGACATACAAAACCTTTTTTGGCATTTTGTTTCACACCCGTAAAACGCGAAATTCAAAAGTAGCTGTTCTGTCCCTTTAAAATCTTGTTTTCAAAATTTCAAATTTTAATTAAAACTGCCTAAGGATATTTTTGAAAACAAGATTTCAAAATTTTTCACTATTTTCCGCCGAAAACAATCGAAAGATTCGGGGTGTTTACGAAAAGGATGATATTTACGAGAAGGATTCGTGCGTTTCGCCCGTTTTCTCGCAATTTCTCCGCTTTTCGGCCTCTATTGAAGCCGTCCATTTCCCCCTTTCGCCACGCTCTTTCGAAATACCCCTCCCGAGAAAGGTCGGAAAAGGAGAATAAAGCGGCGAAAGGTCTGGAAAAGTCATCAAATTTCCTTCGCAAAAATAATGGGAATTTGGCTTAAATTTTTTGGTCAAATACTCCAAATTAAACATGAACATCTCGATGGAACAAATTTAGAATAATATTATTTGAAATCAATGCACGATTATTAGGTCGCACTTTGCAGAAATTACCAAGATTTTTAAGTCTAAAAATGCCAAAAATTCGAAATTTTTTTTGAAATTTTTGGAATCAAAAAATGGCATTCTGTTTCAACCGCAGAGTCTAATGTACCTACCAAAAATTTATTCATTCCAACCAAAATTCGCTAAGATATAGCGAAAAACATTTTTTCATAATTTTGGATAGTCTTGTTTGCAAAAATCGTTAAATATCTCGGCTCTCATTGTAACGCATAAGCTAAAATTTTCAGCAATTGATATACAGTCCGTCCACAATAAGTTTACAATTTTGAGGAAATTAGATGATTCAAATTTGAGAAATTTGCATTTTTACCCTAAAATCACCATTTTTTAAAATTAATTCTTACGTTTCGATGCAAATCCAGTTTTTAATGCATGGAAAATGACAAATTTTGCAAAATAATAAATTTTTCAGCAAAACATTTCCCTTTTCCGTCTGTAATTCTCCTCTTTTTCCAGAATTCTCCTTTATTTCCCCTTCTCAACACAAACTCCGCCCTCTTTTCTTCGCGAATTCTCTTCGCATTTCCATTCCTTTCGCTGTTCGCCCGGCTCCGCCCCCTTCGAATGGTATTTAAGGCGGGGGGTGGGTGAGGGCCGGCAAGTCGAAAAAACTGAGAAAAATACAGTGTGAATTCTTGTCTAAAACCTTTTGCCTTCTACTTTTTGTAATTTTGAATTTTTCCGTTGCCAACGAAGATTGTGAAGGTAAGTTGTGGGGTAATGACATGCGGAGGGGGTAACGGTTGTGTAGAGGGGAATGTCTGTGACCAATTTTAGAGGAGAATTTGATTTTTTGCCGGAAAAAGTCTGCGATTAAGGAATTTTTGCCAAAATTTGTCGTTTTTTTGGTTTGTTGAGTCTTACATCTCTATGCATTGTGTCCAAAAATTGCCAAAATTGTCCTTTTTTGCTCCTTGTTGCCTAATATCTCTATAAATTGTGTTCACTGTCTCTATTTCCTTTTATTCTCCCACGTATTTTATTTTAAGCCCACTTCCAAGCCGTTAAACATGACTTATAAGCGCTTCAGCTAACAGTCGATTCCTTTCGATAAGTCTATGTTGAAAGGCTTGGAAGTCCATTAAAACTTGTTTATTGGTCTTTAATCTGCCGTAATTTCAAAGCTAACGAACTTGAGTTGCAAGCGCTGCAGCTAAAAGCAGATATCCATCGGCATCTCCAAGTTTGAAGCTTTGAATTTTACGCAAAGTTGGTTTTAATCATTTTTGGACAATCCACAGCAATGCCATCTCGCCGCAGGCTACTGGAGCCAAAACTATTGTAATCAGGGCGGTTTGAATGTTGGCGCGGCTCTGGACAGCCATCCCTGGCTTCTACGTCCATTACTTGTCACTTTTCCAAGTCATTTCGAATCTGTTTCTTTGAAGAAGAAAAAAGAGCTGCTCCTGAAGGCTCAGAAGCCAAATTTATCCATTTCTCGATGTCAGAGAGCTCTCTAACTTTTTTTCAAAGAGGCCAACTGCTTTTAGTTGTCATGTCGAATGGGACTGTCAGTGTTTGAAATGGTTCAAAGGCTCCAAGGCCAAAATGATGACAATACATTGGTGAAGGTCCAGTTCAAGGTCTGACAGTTTTATTCATAATTTCGACGGCTTCTTCTGGCCTTATTTGGGTCTAAATTCAATTCAACAAATTGTGTAGCGTCTGAAATTTGAGGAACATTTTTTTCCGCTACATTTTACATTACATATAAATAAATGGGTGCATCAAAAGTTTAATGGTCTATGGCATAGACATTTTCCTCTGCAAAACCTTAAAAAAAACGTTTTTTAGCGTTAACTCTTCATGGGGAGATCTCGAAACCTTCAGAGCTACATCTCACTAAAAAATCTCCAATTTCAGAACCAAAAATGAGTCTGTTACCGTTCCGTGATCCTTTCTCCATTCTTCCCAGCTCGTTCTATCGTCCACACGACCCGCGAATGTTCGAATCCTTCTTCGACAACGATCCCGACGATCTCTGGGACAACGTTTGGCAATCGTGGGTGCGGCCCTTCGTCTCCGAAGCCAATCGCATCCTGCCCGGCTCCCTCATCGGGCAGGACCTGAGCTGGGACAAGGAGGGCAACATGTCCATGAACTTCGAAGCCAGCGGCTTCAAACCCGAAGAGCTGCAGGTGGACCTGCAAGGGAGACGGCTGAAGATTCGCGGCGAACATTCGGAGAAGTCGGAGCATGGATATGTTCAACGGAAGTTCGAAAAGATGGTCAAATTGCCGGAGGACGTGAAGCTGGATGAGATCAAGTGCGAACTGGACGACAAGGGATTCCTGAACATCAACATCCCAAGAGCTGTGGCGCTGGAAGAGAGCAAAAGATTGCCGATTGAACAGAAGAAAAAGGAGTGATAATGGATAAAATAAGGGAATTTGACCAAATTCTAAGGCTTATACTGGTATGTCAGCGTATGTAAATATTGTAAAACATCTTTTTAAACAGTAATAAGTTTTGTAATCGTCTTTTCCATCAAGTTTTTAAGTCTTTTTATCTAATTTTGCCGTTCTTAACGCGTCTTTTAACTGAATAGAACAATTTTAAGCCTTTTCCTTTCGCTTTAGCCCACTTTTTAGCCGTTAAAAGTTCTACAATACTTGTTAAAGTCTCGACAGTTAGTTTTGAACTTCCTTTAGAGTCTAAAACTTTTGTTGTAGCCACTTTTTTGGCTAAAAAGTTGTCTTGAAGCTGAAAAAATGCGTCTAAAGTAATTTCATTTATTTGTAAGCAATTCTTATCCAACTTATCCTTTTTACGACTCGAATTTCAACCAGCAGCTAGCACCATTACTTCTCCAGATTTAATGGTAAAGATGGATCGACTTCAAAAACTCTGTAAAACCCAAAAAAAAAATTGTTTTTTAACTTTTTTTTGTCCTCATTAACATCAGCAATCATCAGCTTTTCTCTCTCACTCCTATTGCCTTACATAATGCTTTTAACGCAATCTATCAAGTTGTCTCGATGTTGTAGAGAGTCTTTGTAGATTGTTTTGTAATCATTTTTTGGTATCGTGGTACTAGCTGTAGCTTCTACTACTTTTTTCATACCGTAATTTCGTTTATTGTAATGTTTTTGTAAATAAATCTTTTTTCCAGCAAGCCCTTTTTCGATTTTTTGTAGTTACTGTAACCTTAATGTACAAACTTTTAGTCGCAGAAATACCGCAATGTCGGGAATAGGGGTTTCTAACCTAAAAATTATTGTTTTTCGAGCAAAAAGCGCAAATATAGAGCCAAAAATGGTATAATTCTCTAAGCCCTCTTAAAACGCCAGGACAACTATTTTGGAATCGCGCTTTTTACGGCATGGGAACGAAATGTCCAAAAAAGTTTCTTCGTCTACTGTACCAAAAACAACGCAAAAAATAATGGTGGCATTGTACATGTTTACTAATAATTATTTTACTGTTTGCAACTCTGCCGCCTTTGTTTTCGCTGCAAGACCTAGAAAACTTTGTTGACATTTCGTTTCACATTAAAAAAAAAAGCGCAATTCAAGAGTAGCTGTTCTGTCCCTTGGCTCCGGGTCGGAAGAGCTTGGCCCGGCCCGGTTTCAAACCCACTTGGCCTGATTTAGTCCGGCCGCGGACCTAGAAAAATGTTGTAAACTTTGTGAAAAAGATTGTAGATAGTCGTGTATGGTCTCTCCGTCAGCATGATGGCGTTTTGACACTTTATTTTTTTAATTTTAGCTTCGAGACTCAGAATTTTAGTTATTACGAGCACATTCCAGGCCGGGAGCAATGCCTATTTGGGGTCGAGAGAGTACGCAAAATGCGGAGAGCAGTCGCAGAGAAAAAGACTTTTTTGGCGCTATCTTTGCCGGTTTTGCGTGGAAAAAATTGATTTTTTGTAAAGACACTATTTTCTACTCTAGAAATGGGTATGGAACTGTCCATGCCCGGTCACATTTTTGTCAACCCTAAAAATCTCAATTGTTTCTGCTAAGCGCGATCTAAATTTGTGCCGAATTTCAGCAAAATTACATTTCCGAGTATAAATCCTGAGATATTACAGTCATAGTCTTGAATATATCATTTTTACCGCAGGTCCTAAACCTCCAATGAGTCTGCATGATCATTTAACTAACCTTATTTTCTTTTCTACTTCTACGTTTTCTTTACATCACTTAGTCTTATTTCTTATGTACTACCAAATGCCTACTAATATTATGGTATCACCCACTGTGTTATCGAATTTTTTATTAATTAATGATCAAAATAAAACCCTTTAAAGTTTTGGTTTCGGTTCGGCATCAAATAAGTTGTTGGCAGCGAAAATGTTCTTCGGATCCAACTCTTGCTTCAACGCTTTCAACACGTTGATTCCGGTGGGACTAATGGACGAAGAGAGCCATCGTTTTCTCAGTTTTCCAATCCCATGATGATGAGAAATACTTCCGCCGCAGGCAATAACTTCGTCTCGAGCTGCCATCTAAAGAAAATTTTCGTTGGGTTGTACATGCGATATAAGAGTAGCTGAACCTTCAAGACACTAAATTCAAAAAAATATCGCGACATCGATAAAATACGCGCTAAAAACAGCCATAATGGCTATAGAATCTTCATCTTGCACTGTGCATTTGACCTTTTTTTAGGTTTTTGCACTGTGCGCCGACGCATCGCTGCGACGTAAGAAAGTTTCAACTGCGTCGCTGCGTCGGGAGCTGGAATTTGCACCGTGCAAAAGCCTTTTTTTGGAGGTTTTCACTGAGCAAAAAAGGAAAAATTCACTGTGCAACTGCGACAAGCGTGGGAAAAGTGCAAAATGCACCGTGCGCTAGCGAGAAAATCTCCATGCATTTTGTGAAAACACTAATAGTGCGTCCGTAAAGTCGCTGGAGAGATTTTTGCAGTTTTCACTGTGCAAAAAATAGTGAGAGTGAGGGCGACAGCCGTCGCTTTAGTTATTTCTTGCGTTTGCATTGTGCAAAACAGGTCAGGGTGCGAGCGACAGCCGAAAAAAGCATATTGCACGGTGCAAAAAGTAAAAGATTGCACAGTGCAATGGGAACTTTTGTTTTCGCACAGTGCATGTCGCGGAAATCACTCCAGCGACTTAACGCGCGGCCTAATATATCCTGCCCCAGTTGGACTAGTCCGTCCGGAAAGTCGCTGAAGTGAATTTTGGCGTTTGCACTGTTTTGAGAGAGTGCAAAAATGACGAGAGACGATGAGAGAAAAATTTAATTTTCGACAAAAAAAATTTGGGGTTTGGTAAAAAAAACGGTTATTTGAGAAAGAGAAAACATGTTTTTAATTTCAAACTGAACGTCAATGGAGTTTTTCAATTTTAAAAATGGCGAAAAAAGTGAAAATTTTGCCAAATTTCGACACAAAAATCTTGATTGTTTCTGCAAAGTGCGAACTAAAAATGTCGGATACGGCTTACAATGTTCTACTCGTCCATACGGAAAGTCTCAGCAATAATTTTTGGCATTTGCACTGTGCGAAAAAAGTGATGGTGCGAGCGACAGACGCAAAAAGCCTATTGCACGGTGCAAAAAGCAAAAAATTGCACAGTGCAAAGCGAACTTTTGTTTTCGCACAGTGCATGTCGCGGAAATCACTCCAGCGACTTGACGGACGGACTCGAGGGAAAGTCTGTAAAAGAATGCCCGTAAAAACCTCTTTATGACAAACATTGTCAGAAGTCACAAAAGAATCAAAATTTCAATCAAAACGTATGTACCTCCGTATAACATAGGTCTTTATGAGAAACGTTTTTTTTTTTGTTCCCAACAATTTACCGTACGGAGGTTTGTCAATAAAAGGTATGAAAGATACACGTTCCGGATGTCGATTCAGTGATTTTTGGCGTTTGCACCGTGCAAAAAAGTCAGCGATAGCCGAAAAAAGCCTATTGCACGGTGCAAAAAGCAAGAAATTGCACTGTGCGAAGGGAACTTTTGTTTTCTCACAATGCATGTTGCGGAAATCACTTTAGCGACTTTACGGACGGACTAGTATTACAAGAAGCAAACAACTCACCTCGATTGCATCATAAACAGCCAGCGGATCATCCAGCCCAGTGCAATTGAATCCAAAGTAAAAATAAACGCAAGCACCGGCATCGTAGACTTGAGTCACCCTGAAAATAACAGATAATATCTTTACGGCTCTCAAAATTCAGTTTATTCTCCAAAAAGCCGAATTTTTTTTTGCAACTCACCTGCAACTGCTCAAAATCGGATATTTCACTCCCAATTCAGCGGCTTGCCGCTTCAACAGCTCCTTAACATTTCGGCACAGCGCTTCAACCTTGTCCCAAGCAACAGAGGTCTCAAACGACTCTCCGATCACTCCGTATTCCATTCCCAAGTCTCGGAGATAGGCGATAGCAAAAGTGAGTCGGTATCCGTAACGGCCATTTTCCTCGCCGCCCACAACTCCGTCGAATTCCGAAGCAATCTCATAGAGACGCTTCGATTGATGGGCAACCTCGTCGGCGGTACCCTCGAAGAGACAAGTGGCTACGACCATTTCATCGACCTGGAAAGGAAAATGGATTGCAAACTGTCTATTACTCGGCCAAAAAAGTCCTGGGAATTTGCACTGTGCGGTTTTTGAGAATTTGCACTGTGCGGTTTTTGAGAATTCGCACTGTGCGGTTTTTGAGAATTTGCACTGTGCGGTTTTTGAGAATTTGCACTGTGCGGTTTTTGAAAATTTGCACTGTGCGGTTTTTGAGAATTTGCACTGTGCGGTCTTCAAGAATTTGCACTGTGCGGTTTCGTTGTAGCGGCATTGTGCTGCTCATTATCAATCAGTCGGGAAACGCGGGTAAACACAATTGAAAGCACCAACATCTCCCAAACACATTTTCGTATCGCATTTTATGTGCTCAGCAATGCATTCGCCAAGCGTTCCAAAATTTATCCTTATCAGCCACTGAGAATTCAGAGCCGAAACATGAGCTAACCTCAAACTTGGGTTAATAAACCGAAGAACACTCCCTTCATTAAAGCTTTATCTATTTCCCTCCTTTCTTTTCGAATGGGGAACTCCGCTTTTCGGGAGGCAATCGGCTTCTCTAGTGCTCTCCGTTCTTTCGCAGTGACTGACAAATCTCTTCCTCGCGCTCTTTTTCTTCGACTCTCTTTTGATAAATGGGATATTGTGCTTGTGCGTAAGGACTATCACATAATACATACATACCGTCTGTTTGAAATATGTATACGAGAGTACTAGCCCTTTCGCAAAGTCGCAGGAGAAATTTCCGCACCATGCACTGTGAGAAAACAAAAGTTCCCTTTGCACTGTGCAATTTCTTGCTTTTTGCACCGTGCAATGGGCTTTTTCGGCAGACCCTGACTTTTCTGCACAGTGCGTGACGCCGAAATCAGTCCATCGACTTGCAAACGGACTAAAATACGGAATAAAATGCTCTTGTATCAATGAGCGTCTTTATTGCGTCTTTATTGAACTCTCGTATACATATTTCTAACAGACCGTATGTATGTATTGCGTATTAGTCCTTACGCACAAACAAAATATCGCATTCATCAAAAGAGAGTCGAGGAAAAAGGGCGCGCGGAAGAGATTTGTCAGTCACTGCGAAAGAACGGAGAGCGCCAGAGAAGCCGATTGCCTTCCGAAAAGCGGAGTTCCCCATTCGAAAAGAAAGGAGGGAAATAGATAAAGCTTTGATGAAGGGAGACTTCTTCGGTTTACTAACCCAAGTTTGAGGTTAGCTCATGTTTCGGCTCTGAATTCTCAGTGGCTGTCAAAGAGAAATTTTGGAACGCTTGGCGATTACATCTGCCGAGCAAATAAATGTAAGATTGAAAAATATAATTCCACAAGGGGTTTCTAATGTTGTAAGAAAGAGTTCTCTGCGCTAGTGAGTTCAGACACGACGATAAAGCTCTCAACACGGTGAATCAACTATTTTAGCCAAGATATTTTTAGCTGACAGTCATTCCTTACAAACCCAATTCAATGTAATCCATTTTTCGGGCGAGATAGTGCTTCTTTTCGGAGACTTGCAGAGAAATACAAACCGATGAATGTTTAGAGGAAAAGAAGATAGCGCCAGAGAAGCCGATTGCCTCCCGAAAAGCGGAGTTCCCCATTCGAAAAGAAAGGAGGGAAATAGATAAAGCTTTAATGAAGGACGAATTCCTCGGTTTATTAACCCAAGTTTGAGGTTAGCTCATGTTTCGGCTCTGAATTCTCAGTGGCTGTCAAAGAGAAATTTTGGAACGCTTGGCGATTACATTTGCTGGGCTCATAAATTCTTCTTTTATTATTATTAAACAGTGTTAGATAACGGCAACCCACCTGGAAACCCTTCCATTTTGTGATGTAGGCCTTTGTTAACGCCGAAGAGAGCGCAGCAAACCATCCGGTCGTCTGTGTTTTCATCGACTGACCCATAATGAATTGCTCATTGTCAACAAGTCGTAATGAAGAGGGTTGGCATCTCTGGAAAAGACAAATTTCAAGACAATACGTGGTTATCGGGCCGAACCTAAGGGAATTTGAAGTGGGCCGGGCCTACAGCAAAACTCCGGCCCGGGAAAATCGAGTTTACTGCCGGAAGGGAATGCATCATAATATATAATAATATGGTAGTGCTAAAAATAAGAAATAAGGTGCAAATGTCTTGTAAGTGAACTAAATGATGATTAAATAAAAGCGCTACTAATTTTACAATTTATTTTTGACATTTGCTTAATTTTTATGAGCTTTTACCTAACTTGTGCCATTATTGTCATCTTAGAGTGAACTGGCGGTTCTAAACAAGCTAGGCGGACAAAAATAAGAAGTGGACAAGAACGACTACTTCCTGTTATTTGAACCTTCTGAACATGTATAGTGGAAAAAAAATACATCACCGTCTTCTGCCGAAGAGAGCCCTAACGTTGGCTTCATTACTAGTCCGTCAGTAACTTTACGGTCGTCAAAAAAATTGATGTACCCTTTGCGGTTGTCAACAAAAATATGTCATATTCGGCATGAATATGCAATAGTCTACTAGTAGTCCGTCCGTAACGTCGCTGAAGTGATTTCCGCGACATGCATTATGCGAAGACAAAAGTTTCCGTTGCACTGTGCATTTTCTGGCTTTTTGCACCGTGCAATAGGCTTTTTTCGGTTATCGCTGACTTTTTTGCACTGTGCAAACGCCAAAAATCACTGCAGCGACATCCGGAACGCGTATCTTTCATATCTTTTATTGACAAACCTCCGTACGCTAAAATCGTTTCTTATAAAGACCTTTTGTATACGGAGGTAGTCTTTTTTCGGCTGTCGCGCGAACCCTGGCTTTTTCGCTCAGTACAAACACCAAAAATCACTCCAGCCACATTTCGGACGGAGTAGTATCTACATACCAGACTGTTACAGTAATCAAAAAAAATCCTCACCTGTTTCGCAACCTCTCTGAAGAACTTCACTCCATTCGAGAATCGCGGAAACACAATCGACCCATATTGTCTGACCTCGGGCAACGGGAAAATCTTTATGCTGACTTCCGTCACCACTCCCAAAATCCCTTCTGATCCCAAAATGAGCTGATGAAGATCGGGTCCGGCGGAAATTCGCGGAACCTGGCATTGCTTGCGAATCAGGCCCTTGCTTGTGACCAGGTTCACATGCACAATGAGGTCCTCAATGTTCCCATACTTGTTTTTCTTCATGCCCGAGGCGCGCGTGGAAACCCAGCCTCCGACGGTGCTGAATTCGAGGGAATCCGGCTCATGCCCTGAGGTGAAACCCCTCGAATTCAAGACCTTTTCGAGCTGGGTTCCAGTCAAGCCGGGCTGAACGCGAGCGATCAGATTGGAGTCGTCGATGTAAAGCACTTCCGTCATAGTTTGCATGTCCAACGAGCAGATGCAACGAGTTTCGCTTTCGGGACAGTTGACGGCGTTGGTGACGGAGGTACCGCCTCCAATTGGGATGATGACAACGTTTAAATCGTTGGCGGCGTTGACCACCTGAAAGATTTGAGATGTCGGCATTGATAAAGCTTGAAAGGGCCAGCTACTTTTGAATTGCCCGTTTTACGGCGTGGAAACGAAATGTCAAAAAAGTTTTTTTATGTCCTGCAGCGAAAACAAAGGCGGCAGAGTTGAAAACAGTAAAATAATTACTAATAAGCATGTAGAATGTCATCATTATTTTTTTTCCGTTGTAATTGGTACAGTAGACGAAGAAACTTTTTTGACATTTCGTTTCCGCGCCGTAAAAAGCGCGATTCGAAAGTCGCTGTGCTGCACTGCAACCTGACGTGCTTCCTGGCTCCTTTTAACGATTCGACCACGTTGTATCAATTGAAATCAAACGAAATGTCACATGAATTTTTCGTGGGGTTTTTTTTCTCGGAATTACTACTCGAGCCGACATTGTACATGCTTACTAGTAATTATTTTACTGTTTGCAACTCTGCCACCTTTGTTTTTGCTGCAGGACATAAAAAAACTTCTTTGACATTTCGTCGCACACGCTGCGAAACGCGCAATTCAAAAGTAGGTGTTCTAACCCGTCAAATATTTTGTCATCAGAACCCCGTAAAATCCCCTTTCCAAGCCCTTACCTGCTGCACTTGCATCTCGCTTCTCGGCCACACCACAATGTCCGGAATCCTCTCCAAATGATTGTATCTGACCGCAAACATGTCGTGCACGGTGTGCCCATGACTTCTGTTCACTCTGTAAATGTTTTTATTCGAAAAGGAGATTCCGTTCGTCTGCAAGAATTCGACAAATTCTCGATTGAAAATCGCCTCCGGCACTTTCAGCTGGTTGTACGGGACGGCTGGTGTGGGCTTGTTCAGATCCACCTTCATGTTGTTTTCGAACCAGGGCCGCAGATTGGGGATGATCTGGCCGGAAATCTCGTACCGGTCCCCGTCATATACGCATCTTTGTTTTTGGACAAGGCAAAGTAGGAATCCGCGTATCCCAGCCATTCCACTTGAGAATCGTATCTCTAAAGGTCAGAGGGTATACATGAAAATGCTGTAACATACCGTGCAACTTTCGGCACGTCCAATTCGATTATTGGAGCCATATTTGAACCCTAAAAGAATTTTGATGACTTTTTTCTAAAAAATCATTTTAATATGCAGATTTTTGAAGTAAAATTGAGAGAAATCGTAAATTTAGACTATAAATCTTCAATGCCGCGCCAAAACACGTATTTTACAACGCAATAATCAAACTTTAAAGGCGATATTACCGTCAAAATTCAATAATATCTTTAAAAAGACCAATTTCCCCGAGGCGCAAAGTTCTTATTCACTTCAAATTTTGCATAGAGGCCCTAGAGGGAATAAGGATGAAATTTGGAGTGAAAAAGGTATGTCAAGAGCGGACCACAGAAATTTTTTTGGAAAATTTTGAAGATATCAGCCGGTTTTTTTATAAACAAAATTTTTCAAAGTTGAGCGCTCAGAATTTATTCAAATTTGGCATCCCTAATGTGTCTATTCCACAGATCAGTTGCTAAAAATTTTAGCTAATGTTTTGCAAAGAGAGCCGATATATTCAACGATCTTTGCAGACGAGAGAGTATGGAAAATGAAGAGAGACGGTCAGAGAAAAGACGGTGTATGGCTATATCTTTGTAAATTTTGTCAACAAAACTTGTTTTTCGTGAGGCGATAGTCAGAAATAGCCAAAAATTGGGTATTTCTCTGAGGGCTCTCCTCATTTCGCATACTCTCTTGTCGACAAAGATTGTTGAATAGCTCGGCTTTTGTTGTAACGTGCAAGCTAAAATTTTCAGCAATGAGTATGGGGCCTATACGAAGTTTGTGTGCTAAATATGGAAAAAATCTACAGCTTGCAGTCCCAAGAATTTTGTCTTCAAAAAAATCGCATGTGTAAGGTCAAGATGGCCCTGAAAATGTGACACAACCGGTTTTTAAGCAACGGCATCGTCGATAGATCTCCTAGAAAGTTTTAAAAACGATGTTAATGTTAACTATGACCCTCAAAAACCAAGAAAATCGCGAATCAAGCAACTCGTCCTGGTCGCAAACGCAACGATTCCCCTGTCCCCAATCCTTTTCGCTCGATATTCCAATTCCAAAATTGATAAGACCAAAGCCTTGGCGCCGATCGCCCGTAGACATTGACATTTCCCGTACTTAGGGAAGGTAACGTCTTTTTTGGGGTCGCCGATTGATAAGAACCGACGCAGTTTTACAGGGCAACGTGAAGAATTGGGGGGAGATCGTGGCGTGAGAAGTTGAGGAAATGGTCTTTGATCCCTTTATGTTGCGCTTAGAGTGATGAGGAATCTGTGGTTCAAATATTGTATAAATTTCAAAAAAAAAAAAAAATGGCAAAATAAAAAAATGGATCAAAAACTCTCAAATTTAGACAAAACTTGGTTTAATTTCCAAATGAAGTCACAATGCAAAAGGATAGAACTGAAAACCGTTTTTTTCTCTTACCGCTCTCCGCATTCTCCGTACTCTCTCGTCTGCAAAGATCGTTGAATATCTCGGTTCTCTCTGCAAAGCGCGAGCTAAAATTTTCTGGAATTGATGTGCGGCCTTGATAGATAATGCCTGCAAAGTTTGAAGAAAGCCTTGGCGTAGCTTTTTGATGCATCAACAGCTCTATTAATAATAAAATAATTTATTAAAAATCATAAAGGCACTTAGAAAAAATTATCTGTAAACAAAAAAGACCATAGTATAATTTGAAGGATCCTTGTTCTGAAGCTGAATTTGAGCATGTGGATGGGAACACAACAAAATATGCCCACAAAACGATGCGGAACAATAAAAAAATTGGGAGGGATAAAATCTGGATTGTCAACAATTTTTAGTATTTTCAACGTTTTTCGGGTGGGTTCAACAACAACAACAGGAACGATGGGGGCTAATTAGAGAACAACTAGTCCCTATACAGCAAAATCCTTGCATAACACATTAAAAATTTCAAAAAAAATAATTTCACTAAAATTCGCTGTAAAAGGACTAAAACAAAACATCGATAACAAGTGTGGGTGTGAAAGCACAACGACTTTAGTATCGGGAATGGGTCTTTGCTGTTGTTGGAGATGTCCATCGGCTCCGAGCCCGCCAATTGGCTTTGCAGATTTTGGCTGGACGCCGAAGCGAAGAGGGTGGCTGTTGAGGGGCCTGGTCGTTGTTGGTTGTGGGCGAAGCTGCTCTGACTAAAAATCTGAGGTCATTCAGTCACAAAATCAACAATTTTTGATCAAAAATATGATACTTCATTTTTGTTCCAACATTGTTTTTAATCTCACCCCAAAAAATTACGGTCCCAAAAATCGTTGAGACCGTACTTCACATACGTTTACTAAGGCCCTAAGTTCTTTCAGAACCTCATATCTCCAATGAAAACTCATTTTAGCCAAAAAATGTCAAAATTCCATTCAAATCCCAAAATTCCAAAAAATCTCAAATTCAACCACTCACGCTGTAGATACATGCATATGGCGTCGGTGACCTTGGTCGGACGTCGGAACTTCTGCTTCCTGTTGCATATACTCTTTCAAGATGGATGGGCGACATAAGTGAAGCTTCGAACGGATTGATACTCATTGGAATCGAAGCTTCACACGGCGAATCCACAGGTGTCATTTTGGTAAATTTGGTGTCGAATAGGGATGTGTCATCGTCGGATTTGATTTCCGGTTTGAATGGAGGATCCAGCTGCAAAAACAAGCGGATTATTCATATTATTTTATATTGCACTAGATAAATTTTTGCTCAATCTCAAATAAAACGTCAGAAAACTCGTTTTGCGTGATCCTACTGTATTTTCTCGGCTCCCAATTCAATTCCACTCCTAATCAATCAAATCTCAAAGATCTTACCTCTCTTCTATAAACCATCTGCCAATCCAGATGTCTAAAGAAAGGATGTGCCTTGATCTCTTTAGCATCGTCCGCGCTGGCTCCTAATCTCGTCTCAGCGTTCCTTCGCAACAACCGCTTCACCAAGTCTCTCGCTTCGGGACTTAAGTACGGTGGGAGAGTCAAACGGGCCTTCAGGATCTTATCTATGGTCTTCTTTCTGTTATCAGCGGTAAACGGAGGTCCGCCGGTCAACATGTCAAAGGTCAAGGCGCCCAGAGACCACCAGTCGACGGCACGGCCATGACCACATCTGATACATTCGGGGGCCATATATTCGATGGTTCCGCAGAATGTGTGGGTTTTTGATCGCCTTCGATGGCCTTTGCAGAGACCGAAATCAGTCAATTTTACATGGCCTGAAAAAATTTCATATAGAGAATGTTATACAGCTCTTAAACTTTCTCTAAAACTCCAAAAATTGCTACTAAATGGAAACTTGGAAAAATCATCAGTTTTTACGAAGTACCTACTACAATATAAAAATCCAAATTTGGAGTAAAATGTCAATAAACTATCATATTCTCAGCAACCTTTAAATCCACTTACCACTCGCATCAACAAAATATTCTGGTTTCAAGTCTCTGTAGATGATTCCTTGTTGATGAAGATGTTCCATGCTACCACAATTCAGCCAAATAGAATGCGGCCGTATCCTCCAAAGAATGCCTTCTCTCTCAGATGCATGAACAACTCTCTCTCCTCAGATATTCCAAAATAAGGTAACAATTTTCCTTGGTTTGGAAGGCATACATCAATCGCAGATGAAGGGTTTTTTCACCGCTTCCAAAATATTTCTCTCGGCTTTGGTATGGGCGGTATCCTTTTGATTTCGGACTACATGAGGCCTTCTTGAGGACTTTCATGGCAAAAATCTTGCCCGTATCGTGGCAGTGACTTTGCGGACTTGGAAAACCTAAAACAACATGGATAATAATTGATACTGTCAAAGATGAACGAGCGGCCTAAAAGTCAA
>VUOU01000011.1:0-33961 GCA_025436335.1 Bursaphelenchus mucronatus
CGAAGTACATCATCAGCAAAGAAGCCGAGGACCAGAATTGGGTCGACGTTGGAGTCATCAACCTGCAGACCACCTTCGAAAAGGAAAAGAGAGAATGTATCAATTAGAATATTCGTCGGACTGTTCTATTTTTTCTATGTTTACATTATAACGATTATCGTGATTTTTTAAATTTGTAAGTAAAGAGAAATTTAGAGAAATTGGAAAGAATTTGCAATAAACAATAATACTAGTCCGTTTGCACAGTCGCTGGAGTGATTTTCAACACATGCACTGTGCAAAAAAGGTCAGGGTACGAGCGGCAGCCGAAAAAAGCCCATTGCACGGTGCAAAAAGCAAGAAATTGCACAGTGCAAAGGGAACTTTTGTTTTCGCACAGTGCATGTCGCGGAAATGACTTCAGCAGATTTCGCCCGCTTTTTATCGATTGAAATGAAACGAAATGTCGCAAATGAATTTTTCGTGGGGTTTTTTCAGGGGTGGTCAACCAGGCCCTGACTCAAAAATGAAAAATTGAAACCGGGCCGGGCCGGGCCCGAAATTTCCAACACAAGCTTTTTTCCACGTTTACTGTCAAAAATAGTGCATATATAGTAATGTATTACAATAGTACTACCGGGATCGAAGCTTTTTTTACAAACTTTAGTTCCCAATAGGCGAATAAACATTTATCAGTAATTCTATTTGCAATTTGTTGAAAGAAATCCAATTAACTAAGTATGAACAAGGACGAAGATGATCCGAAATAGGTCTATTAAAGTCCTTTTGTTGTTATAAACTGTTGTTTTAATGTTTATATGGTCTTGAGCATGTTTGAAGGCATCATACTACCTTAAATAATGTTTAGTTTATCGTTAGACAGCTTCCGACCGAAACAACGGCGGCAATTTCATGAAAATGAGGGCAATTTGCCGTCAAGTTGACGTCACTGTCAAAATCACAACCCTAGTTGTAACAAAACGGCAACGATTTTTTGGCAGGTCGCGCCCTAGCCGGGCTTTACAGGCCGGGCCGGGCATTTGACGGACTGGGCTTCGGGCCCAAAATCGGAAAAATAGGTGCCAGTGACCACCCCTGGTTTTTTTGATGGAAAAGTATTTTTCTCGGAATTATTTTATGTCTTTTGTGACATTTCGTTTGGACGAAACATAAAAGGGGCGGAGACATTTTTCTTCTATTTTGGGTTGCTGTGGGGTACGAGCGGCAGCCGAAAAAGCCCATTGCACGGTGCAAAAAGCAAGAAATTGCACAGTGCAAAGGGAACTTTTGTTTTCGCACAGTGCATGTCGCGGAAATGACTCCAGCGATTTTACGGACGGACTGTGTATTTTTAAGAGGCCATTCAGAGGTCATTGTACTCAACTTTAGAGTAAAGCAAACTTCTTTGCAATGAAATCCCTCTATGACAAATAAAATTTATTTTAGGTCCTTTGTAATGCGTTATACAAAGGTTTGACTATAATACATATATCAGTTTGTGAAAAAATAATGAGTACTCGGCGCAGCAAAATGTCGCAAAAATTGTGCAGTCGCGCACCTTAACATACGACTTGCAATACGATGATGCGCGATCCTAAGACGCGACGAGTGCTCATTATTTTCGCTACAAACTGATAGCGAAGTAATATTTATGTATTTATAAAAATAAAATTCACTGTGCCACGCAACGTGCGAAATCGAAATCCTAGAGAAAGAAAGAGAAACTTTAAACAACCGTAGTCAAAAAATTTTTTTTGCGAAAAAATTACACCAAAATGCCAAAAAAATTTGGCACCTAAATTTTTCGTTGCAAGACAATTTTTTTTTTGAAATAAGGGCCGGGCCGAGGGGGCCCAAAAAAAAGATAGGCCCTCGGCCCGGCCCGTTTAGAGTTGGGCCCGGCCCGGCCCTTTTCAAAATTTCCAAAGCCCGGTCCGGCCCGGCCCCCTTGCCATGTCTGGTCAGGGTACTTGCTACAGCCCAAAAAAAAGCCTACTGCACTGTGCAAAAAGAAGAAATTGCACAGTGCAAAATGAACTCTTGTTTTCGCACAGTGCATAAAATCCACGGTGCGCTGCGACCACGCGCAGTGCAAAATAAAAGCTTTTGAAAAGGGCTGACACTGCACCGTGCGCCATTCCTTCGCACTGTGCCGATTGTTTGTCGCGCAAAGCCCGTTCGCGACTCCGACCACACTCTGCGAAAACATGTCAAGGCATTTTGGCCAGTCTAATATGATTCATTGGAATACCACTTCCGTTGCGCAAAGTATCGAAGACAATGAACCGCGAGGATCGAAAAAATCGTTTGGCCGATCGCAAGGGACAATAGAAAAAACAGTGCGCGCCACTCTTTTTTTGGCCGCTTCAGAAATTGGGAAAAGGCCAAGAAAACCGTATTTTTGGAGTATATTTTGGAGAAAAAAGACCGGAGACCATTTTTGGGGGAACAATTTTGTGGAATTTTTTTGAATAAAGGTTGATTTTTACTTAAAACATGACTTGCAATACGATTTTGTTGATTTTTGGAAAATTGGGCGATTTTTAGGCAATTTTTTGGAATTTTGAGCGCAAAAATTTTGATTTCAAAATTTTTTAAAAAAATTTTGCGCACGGAAGATTGTAAAGATACTGTTTTTTTCAAAAATTCAGTAATTTTGCGGGATTTGAGGGAAATTTCAAAAAAAATTCGTGATTTATTGTGAGTTTTGATTCGTTTTTTCATAATTAATATTGCATTTTCTTTATTTTTTGATTCATTGCTTTCTTTACATTTTTTTATTTTATTTTCGATATATTACTATAATTTATATATTTTTTATTTTCTACTTTATATAATACATGTATATTTATTTTTATTATATATTACCATATAATAAATTTTTTGAATGATAATTTGTTTTATTGTGTTTTAGATAACTTGTTTATTATGTTTATTTATTACGATTGCAACAAATGATGAAACCAGACATGGCAAATCGGGCCGGGCTTAGGGTCCGAGTAAAAGGTAGGCCCGGCCCGTTTTCAAAATTTTCGAAGCCCGGCCCGGTGAAGTTTACAGGCCCGGCCCGGTTGTAAAATTTCGTTTTATCTTTAGACAGAAACCCCGCCAAACCACCTTTTCTGTCGAAAGCAAAATCTTGTTTTCGCAGAAAACCAAAATGCCAGACGAAAAATTGGCATTGCAATTTTCCGTGTCGAGACCAAAAAACCGGAACCGGGCTTCGGGCTGAAATTCAAAATCTTGGGCTTGAAGCCTCGGCCCGAAAAAAACGTCGAGCCCAAAGCCCGGCCCGGTAAAAGGTGGGCCCGGCCCGTTTTCAAAATTTGGCCCGGCCCGGTTGCCATGTCTGGATGAAACTAAAAGGTCACCTAAAGTTGTCTTATATATAAAGGCGTTCCTCAAAAGCGGCGCTCTAACGTTGCACATTGCGGTAGAAAAAAAAATTATGACCATTTCGACTTGTTCCTGCCTGGGGCAATTTGTGACCGAGTTGCACAAGACTTAGCGAAACCTGTGCTATTCGGAAGAGCTTGAAAAAAACAGCTGCCCAATTGGCCTTAGGGTACAGTTAAAGGACCAAAACAACTACATTCGAATTTCTCTTTTACGGCTTGGAAGACGAAATGTCACAGAAGTTTTGACGCCCCTCGTCGCAAAACGGAATTAGCAAGGGTTCAAGATTATCGAATAGATTTTAAAACACATCCGCGGCAGTTTAAAAATGATTCCTACTGTACGCACCTCCACCAGAAACGACAGGTCTTCGGTGCCGAGTCGTGAAATAAACTCTCTTCTTCGACGGACGGACTTGATGCGCGACAAACTCCTCAAGAGAACGAGGTTCTTCTCGAGACGCTCCATTACCACAAACCAAAAACATCAAAGGCTTAAATAAACTTTTATTCCGCTAAACAAACCAAATCAAATCGACAGATCGGTGTTCACGTTTCTGGCGGCGTCGAGCATGATCAGCCGTTCATGCTCTCCTGCGACCACGAGGATATAACCACCGGCAGGAACAGGCGTCGAAAATCGCAGCTGAACAACACTGGGCCCTTTGCGAATCAGATGAAACGAGTTCCCATCCTCCTGTGCGGTCGTCAAGTTGAACACGTAAAGCGCGTGTCCGGTTTTGAACATTTTTCGGTCACTTGTCATGCTTTCGTTGAAGAAGGCATAGCCGACGTTCTCGTGAAGGTCGTGAAAGGCGCGGATGTAGCTTCCGGCAGTAAAGTCTAGATCATTGGGTGCGTTGGGGTAGTTTTGGCCATTCGCTGAAACACATATGCTTCGCACATCCCCGTGAATGAAATTGAAAGGGCAAGACTTGGACGAACTGTTGAAGGAGGCGTTCGAAATCAGACCCATGGTTATGCGGCGAGGAATCTGCTCCGTGAACAGGGTAGCAACAAACTCGGTCTGACTGGGCGCAAGTGTTTCATTTCGGTTTGGCGTATGGGATAAAGCGCAGCGTTTTTTATGAGGGTGTTGTTGAACCCTACTGCCACACCGTCGTTTAGGTCCAGGGTCTTGGTGTAGAGTTTGCAGCTCGTCACGTCCAAGGTTCAGTCCACGGCGAATGAGATACCTACGTCTTACGCGACTCTATGACCAAAAATATAAAAAATTGGTGGCACAACGATGCTTCGTGCGTGCCTTTGCGCCATGTAAGAGCTGCCAGAAAGGAAAGGGTGGAAAATGTGTTTGTTATCCTGAAACATACAATCAAAAGGGAATTATCGACCCCAAATCGGGGAAACTCATAGGATACCCTCAGTTGATTCCGTTTATCGAGCAATGGCTGCAAAATGGGCCAAAACAGAGGCTATCATTGAACGACAAGGCGATTCTGCGCGCCCTGACCAAAAAGAGTCAGCCGGATATCGAGACAATTTTGGGGAAGAATGACCCCTCTTTCGTGGAGGGCTATCGGACCCTGAAGGGCGATACAGACTCTGAATTGTTTTAATGTCTGGATGACTCTTTTGCCCAGCTTTTTTTGTTTTCTTTGTAATAAAGTTGTTTAATTAAATTATCCTGGTGTCCTATATGTACAGTGGAAATGTTACCCATCCCTAAATGGTTTATTTGTTAAATAACATGAAGCGTCTTCTTTGTTTGTATTCAGGTCTTCTTTGACTTAATCAAGCCGGCCTTTGAACTTCTTAGGGAAGGTTTACTTACGCATCCCTCGTACTTTTATGCCTCCAGTACATCTCCGAACGTTCCAGGCTCTTTTGGTAGCAGGATTCATTACGTTCTAATATGTCTTCTTTCACTTTATCAAGCCGTTCTTGGAACTTCTTCTTTGGACAGGTTTACTTACGTCCCGTTGAACGGTTAAATAGGCTGCTGAAACTGAAAATTACGGACAATTTAGAATAAAAAGTCTTGGTTGGCAGGATTCTTCCTTTGCAATTCGAACCGATCTTCAAAGACCTTACCAAGACGGTCTTTGAACTTCTTCTCATAGGCACAGGCTTGGCAGATAGCACAAAGAAGTTCAAAGGCCGGCTTGATTTTCTTTGCTACGCTGTGAATATGGGACCAAACAAAAAAATTCACATCAGCTTATAGTAGGAATCCCTGAAACACGCCCCCCCCCCCCTTTTATGTTCTTATTTAAACCGTACATTTTTGAAATAAACAGATTCCTCGATGTCGTCGCCTGGGGGCATTTGGGGGTTTGGGGGGAGGCACAAAATCTGAGCGAAAAATGGTCATCAGAACAAAGCCGGCTCCTTCGACTGTGGAAGTTCTGGTCACAATCGTACCTTACCACGCTACAGTCACGAATTCAATGCAATCACAAGAAAGTTCCAGGAGCGCGCCAAAGAAGCCCAGAAGTCGGTGAAGTTGTAATCTTGAAAGAAGACCAAATGCCCCCAGGCGTCTTCAAGCAGGCCGTGATCACCGAACTCAACTCAGACCCGCCACGCTCCGCTCAAGTGCGGACTCTTTCCAACGGCCAGCCAAAAGTTCTTACTCGCCCTCTGAAATCTCTTTTCCCTTTTGAAATACGGTCTCACCTTACCGTAGTCCTCATCCTTCTCACAGTCTTTGGTCACCAAGCACAAGCCTGTTCTGACTCCATTTCCATCATGGCCGAAGAAAATTTATGTGTGAGCACCAACACCACCCGTGTTTGCATAATCCGCACAAGCATTTCTGTACCAGTGAAGGCCAGTATTTCAACCATTTGCGTACAATTTCGAGATCGTAATGGTTCAGCATCCAGCCTCATGCGAGTTAATGTGAATTTGCTTCAGATTCTCAACTGAGAGAGCTGAGGCGGCGGCGCGGGGGGCGGGGCCCTTCCGCGGTTTCGCGGACACTCGACTCGAATCTTTGTGGTAGCAGCGAGTGGACTTTGGCCAAGTCCACGCTGCTCCGGATATCGGGTGGAGACTTATCGAAATTTGACGGGATCGGTAAGAACATTATTCATTTTTTAAACAAATCCCAAAGAATGAACATTTTTCGTCAAAAATCAAAATTTGTCCGTCAAAAATCAGGATTTTTCTATCAAAAATGAGCATTTTCCGTCAAAAATCAGCATTTTTTGATCAAAAATCAGGATTTTTCGATCAAACATCAAAATTTTTTCGTTAAAAATCAGGATTTTTTGATCGAAAATCGGCATTTTCCGTCAAAAATCAGTGTTCAACAGCACTGTCGTCACAGTTCAAGCTGACTCAGGCGCGAAATAGCCTCCCCATATGATTCTGCGTAGGCATTCATCTCTCAGTAATACATTCTTCAGGATTTTTTTTTCATTAGCCCCGAAATCCTACGTGCAACAATCATTTTCTCAGCATCCACCCCCAATCTTGACAGTATACACTGCTTCCAGGAAATTCCAGTCCACCCCGTGCAGTAATCATTTTCCCAACACCCACCCCGGGTCGAGTCCTCAGTAAATATATTGGCCGAACCAGGCTATGAGATATGCATCCCATTACACAGTACCTTACACAGTAACGCAGGAGGACAAAACAAAACAGCGATGGAGGAGTAGGAATCCCTGAAACACCCCCCCCCCCCCCTTTTATGTTCTTATTTAAACCGTACATTTTTGAAATAAATATATTCCTCGACCCGAATCTTTGTTTATAGTGTCTCTCCGTCTGCTACCCATGTTCTTTACCCTTTCAAGGTAGTAATTGTTTTTTCCCATAAAGGCTCATTTTTTCTACACACGACTCTGTAATAGTCTCCGCTCCTAACCTTTGTGGTGGCTCCGATTAATAATTTTACTTTTGACTTCACTGTTCACTTGTCGAGAGCATAAATACATAATAATATGTAATAATAATAATCCTTGGGAAAGCAACTGTCGCAATACAATTGTGAATCCATCAAATTCAAAATAAAGGTTCATTTTTCCAAAAAATATTACAAAAAACAGATCCGAGGCTTTGATTTTAAAATCAGCCTCCGGATTTGACCACAGACACTATACCGTATTGCTAGGCCAAATTCAATTCGTCTACTTGAACGAATTGTTCCATCTATTTGTGTCGCAAAGCGATTTGCAAAATTATCCAATTAAAAAATAAAAAATAAAATATATACAAAAAAAAACAGATCCACTTGAAACTGGGGCTACTGATGGTTATAGAAATTTTGGAAACTGGGCAGGCTCCGCCCATGCAAAATCTGTACTATAACACGACTAGTACAATATTCGGATTTTGACAAAAGTTGTTTAATCTCTAAAATACCATTTATTAGTCATATCTGGGCGTTAAAATCCCAAAATCACCAAAAATTGCGTATTTAAACTTTTTTTTTTGTTTTTGTATCATTAGGGGGAACCAAGCTCTTCTTTTTTGTCAAGTACAATATCCGGATTTTGATGAAAGTTGGTAAATGTCTAAAATACCATTTATTGGTCATATCTGGACGTTTATACGCCAAAATCATTAAGAATTGTGTATTTTAATTTTTTTTTGTTTTTGTATCATTTGGGGGAACCAAGCTCTTCTTTTTTGTCAAGTACAATACAAAATATGAACTATGACACTACTATTGTATAAATATAAAAGAACCCATAAAACTCTCCCTTTTGGTCCATAATTTAACATAATCACCATAAAAAGCGACCCTTTGACTCGTATTGCCTCCATTAGAGCCAACATCATCAGCCTAGTCTCTTCGGCCCTCGCTACGATTCAGGACCACAAGGTACGTGAAGGCATTCAGCCACCCGCAGATGTCCACGCGGCTGTGGCTTTGCATGCTCAGTTGAAACGGGATCACACGTCGCTTCTCAACAAAGTGAACAACCTGGTCGGCCTCGCCAACGAGTGGCGCGCACTTTGAACGGATAACGAATATATAAGCCATTCAAATTCACAGAATAAATCGTACATCTCTCAAACAATGTGGATCCCCTTCATGGTCGGATACGTCAATCAACGACACTGCGGGAAAGATGTCGCAAAGTCCCGAAAAGGAACAAAGTGGGGCCAAAGAAGCGGGGCCGGAAAGTGGGAGTATCGGGAAGAAACCAAAGCCGAGACAGACGAGATACGAATAAATGGACAGAGCCAAACGTCGTCGGACATGGGAACGGCCGAACAGAAGTGCCGTGATCAGTCTGAGCACTCAATACTGACGCTATGAAACTTCCATCATCACATTAAACCCGTTATGCCAAACGGAATGTCACCAACGCGAGCTCGATGTGAAGCACGCGTTAGTGCTCCACATCCGCAAGCAATTGCGATCAGGTACACACTTTTGGCTAAACAACACACAAAAAGATGTCACGGGCGCGGTCAAGGAAATGGAAGATGTCAAAAGATGTCACGGGCGCGGTCAAGCAAATGGAAGATGTCAAAAGATGTCACGGGCGCGGTCAAGCAAATGGAATCTCAACGAGATTCACACTTTCGAACTTATATACTGCGCGAACAAAGTTTTGTCCCCCCCCCTGTATCTCGAATACCAGTGGACCAATTGGTACCAAACTTTAAATATATGTTAATAGGGCTCTGATATCGATGACTAGTGGACGAAATGCCAATTGGACATTTGCATTTCGTTTTACGACAAAATTATTTTTTTCGGCCTTAAAAAGTGAGACTAAAGTATTGTCCCCCTTGATCAAATCTCACGGTAGACCAACATTCTGGGAGTTTTTTTTGAGAAATACGGTACGTTGATGTTTATTTGTGTTTTTAAACAGTTTTAAAGATGTTATCGAAGAACGAAAAAGACCGTGTGGCCCAACTTTACGCCAAAACCGGAAGTATCAAAAAAGTGATCAAGAAAATATATCAAGAAATCAATATCAAGAAAGTGACAAAACTTTGTTCGCGCAGTACATTTGCTTGGACCATTATGGAAGTGAATTGGGCCTCGATCAAGATTCTTTTACGCGTTTAGTCCCACGACCAAAAACGGCGGAGAAGATTATCATCCGGACTACTGTTCCCGAAGGACTAGAGATGTTTGAAGTGCACAGGACGGACAGAGTTGGAGCGATGATTACTGTGCCAAAATATGTAGAGCTAAAACATGTACAATCAAATGGGACGATTCAGGACTATCCCAGAATACGGAATGCCAACCATCTAAGGACCAAATGTGGAGTTCTTGGACCAGCTATTATAATATAAAAAGATGGAATCGGACTATTTTGGAAATACCTTAACAACGGATTATGGACCTTATTATTGATGGACTATGGACCTTATCATTCACGGAATATGGACTTCATTATTAATGAAATATGTATTTTGCTGTAAATTTTACTGCCTGCACCCCGCAAGCACAACCATCCCCCCCCCCCCCCCAATCAATCAAAAACTGATGGAGGAGTTGGAGTTATCCTGCAACGAGTTGCATTAGCCCCGCCCCGATATTCGTATTCTTAAAATATAAGAGAGAGTGTCGACTATCCAGATTGTACCATGTTATATTATTAATGGCGATCTTAATAAATGGTAGTAATGTTAATAGCGGAGAATTTAATTGAACAGTGGTATCGTGTTGTAAAATAAGTTCAGATCACCCCTTGTTTGCCAACTTATTCAAACCCCTTGAAAAATGTCCATATCTTCGTTAATCTTGATCAGCAGGAGATTAAATTGGGCTAGGAGAAGGTGAAAGCTTTATTACCTTTTTTAAACGGCCAGAACAGCTACTTTTAAATTGCGCGTTTTACGGCGTGTGCAACGAAATGTCAAAGAAGTTTTTTATGTCCTGCAGCGAAAACAAGGGCGGCAAGGTTGGAAACAGTAAAATAATTACTAGTAAGGATGGTCACCATTACGTTTTTTCCATTGTTATTGATACAGTAGACAAAGAAACTTTTTGGACATTTCGTTCCCACGCCGTAAAAGCGCAATTCAAAAGTAGCTGTTCTGGTCCTTTAAATATACATAAATGTACGCTGCAATAACACCATTAGCAATTACGAGATTATTGTTGTTTACAAGGGAAGTACCCCAAGTGCGATGCTCAGATTTTATTTAAATTTTGCACACACGTCTAGCATAGGCCACATATCAATTCCTGAAAATTTTAGCTCGCGCTTTACAGTGGCAGCTGAGATATTCAACGATGTTTGCGGCCGAGAGAGCACGGGAAACGTGGAGAGCGGTCAGGGAGGGAAACACTTTTTGACCATAACTTTGCTTGTTTCGCGCGGAAAAAGTTAATTTTTTGTGGAAACATTACCCGCAACGGTAGAAAAAAGGCAACAAGGTTTTGATACCAAAAATCGCAAAAAGAGTGTCACATTTTTGCCAACTTTTGATCACAAAATCTCGGTCGTTTCTGCAAAACGCGAGCTAGAAATCTCGCATATGTCTTAGAAAAATTAATACTAAATTTGTGCCAAGTTTGATGAAAATCTCAGCGTCGCACTTGGGGCACTTCGCCTGTTAGATTAAAACTCTAAAGTAACCGTTTGTACAACGCATCAGTTAATATATTAGTTGCTTCTTCGGTGATCGGCCTTCTCCTTGATCTCTTCGCTCATTCCTTTCTTCTGATGGACGTCCGCATCTTTTTTGGTATCTTTTTCGATCTTACTCCGAGCGTTCCAGGCCTTGCTCTGAGGTTTCTCGGCGTTCTTGCCTACACGTTCCTTTTGCGGCTTCTGAGCATAGAGGGTATGTCGAGGAGCTGTGTTGGTGAGTGCGGCAGAACTTTGAAAAGAGCGGGAAGCTGAAAAAGGATCGTGAATCGTGTCGCTGGTAAAATACGCGATTAAAATGGATTAAAATTTAAGGCTTCTAGATCACAGACTCCTGCAGAACAACGAGACTCCCGTTCAACGGGTCTGCTTTAGGTTGCAAGGGACAATTTCTGGCCAAGATTGCGTATTACGAAACCCTAATAGAAGAAAAATGTCTCCCGCCCATTTTGATGTTTCGTCCAAACGAAATGTCACAAAAGAAATAAAATAATTCCGAGAAAAATATTTTTCCATCAAAAACCCACGAAAAATTCATTTGCGACATTTCGTTTCACTTCGATCGAAACAAAGTGGGCGACCTCCCAAAAGGGGCGGGAGACTTCCTGGGTTGCCGTGCCCTTCAACTGCAAATAGCGTTTTGCTTAAGGGTATAGCGGTCTAAAATAAGGTCTGACCCGAGAGAGAATTCTGCGGTGCGGCCCGTACGCAACGGACCCAAAATTCTGATTGCAAACATTTTTTGGTCATTGCAATTCGCTTAGAGCGGTGACCTTTTCGCATTTGATAGAAACACTAGTAATATTTCGGGGATGTAGGCTATTTTTTAAATTTAATGGCAGAGTTTGTATTATCAGTCCATCCGGAAAGTCGCTGGAGCGTTTTTTGGCGTTTGCACGGTGCGAAAAACGTCGGGGTGCAAGCAACGGCCGAAAAAAGCCTATTGCACCGTGCAAAAAGCACGAAATTGCGCAGTGCAAAAGTTAACTTGCAGTTAACAGTCATGAAAAATCCCTCCAGCGACTTTACGGACGGACCAGTATAGCACGGTGATTACTTACCACCAGATCTCAAGGCAAAGGCTGGAATCGGCGACAGGAATCGTTGAGCGACAGAATTCATTTTTTTCTGAAAACAATGACTTTGTGTGATTAAAAAGTAATGTTTAGTGACATAATACTCTAAAATGTCTAACAATCCTGCATCAATGAAAACTCGATAAAATTGTCTGTACAGCTCCCAAACCTCATTTTATTTCCTAAAAAATTCAAAAACTGTGAAATATGGCCGTTCCGAAACCTACGTCAGGCAAAAACACGTGCCGAATGCCAAAAGAAGACGTTCCCAACTAACAAAGGAAATACCCCAAGTGCGACGATTTTGCTAAGACTTGGCACAAATTTATTATATATGTTTCTAAGACATATATGTTTCTAAGACATACGAGACTCCTAGCTCGTGCTTTGCAGAGACGACCGAGATTTTTAGATCGAAACTTGGCGAAAATGTGACTCTTTTTTGCGAATTTTGGTCTGAAAAGTTTCATACCGATTTCTACCATCGCTGGTGATGTTTCCACAAAAAATTAATTTTTTACACACGAAACTGTCCAAGATATGGCCAAAATGCGTCTTCCTCTCTGACCGCACTCCGCGTTTCCCGTACTCTCTCGGCCACCAAGATCGTTAAATAACTCGACAGCGCCTGGAAAGCTAAAATTTTCAGGAATTGATATGTGCTCTATGCCTGCGCAGTGTGCGAAATTTGAAGAAAATCTGAGCGCCGCACTTGGAGTACTTCCCCTGCAAATCCAAAGTAAAAATGTAACACAGAAACTCTTGGGCATGCAAAAACGGCGAAAAGACCGAGCAAGACACGCTCGCGTTCGGAAACTGGTAAACAGTCGTGTTTTCGCAAGGAGGTTGTTGTTTTTCCGAGCGCTCGAGGAGAAAAAGTGTATAGAAATATATATATAGGAAAAAAGGGGAAAAAGTAATCTTTCGTTCGCTAAACGCGAAGTAAACAAAATACACGGACTAAAATTGAGCCTTTTGAAACTCAATGAAAATACAACAGTTGGCGTGCAAATGAAAAGTTGTTGTTGCACAAAATTGCCAAACCTTTGTTTGTGCTTCTCTGGAGTCCCAATGGAGTAAATAAATATATCATTTTGGAATTTAGCAGGGGAAGTACCCCAAGTGCGCCGCTCAGATTTTGCTAAAACTTGGCACAAATTTAGTATTATTTTTTCTAAGACATATACGAGACTCCTAGCTCGCGCTTTGCCAAAACGACCGAGATTTTTAGATCGAAACTTGGCGAAAATGTGAGACTTTTTTGCGAATTTTGGTCTGAAAAGTTTCATACCGTTTCTGCCATCGCTGGTGATGTTTCCACAAAAAATTAATTTTTTACACACGAAACTGTCCAAGATATGGCCAAAATGTGTCTTCCTCTCTGACCGCACTCCATTCTTTTGTGAATTTTGCCATGAAGTTTTGTACCTACTTCTGCCATAGAGGGTGATGTCTACATAAAAAATTAATTTTTTACACACGAAACTCACCAAGATATGGCCAAAATGTGTTTTCCTCTCTGACCGCACTCCACGTTTTGCGTACTCTCTCGGCCACAAAAGATCGTTGAATATCTCGGATGCGCCTGCAAAGCGCGAGCTAAAATTTCCGGGAACTGGTATGTGGCCTATGCCTGATATTTGTGCCAAATTTAAAGAAAACCTGAGCGTCGCACTTGGGGTACTTCCCTCGCTAGCAGGGTTGTGCCGTCCGTTTGCAAAGTCGCTGAAGTGATCTCGGCGACATGCACTGTGCAAAAAATGTTTACTTTGCACTAACGTTGATGGTGTGCAGATACGACCTCAAACTTGGGTTAATAAACCATTTATTAAAACAACGCGAATAAATCATAAAACAAGAGAAAAATGGCCGTCCGATCATCGGCCAACCTTTTACGGCGGAATGGCCACGAAGGCGTTCCATGCCGTCCGTCCCGCGCTGATTATTCAGCGCGGGACGGAGGAGGGCCGATGATCGGACGGGCCAATGCTCGCAATCTGCGACACTCCCCCCCCCCCCCCCCCCCCGGATTAGGAGAGGCGAGATAAACGAAGACGAACATGACGTTCGAAGGTTGGAGCGGTGGGTCGAGGCGAAAAGCAACAATGGTAAATTACGCTAAAGATCGGCCTAGCATAGAACCCAGCAATGATAAGAAGGCCGAGAATAGCCAGCAGACCAACAATAAGGAGGATGAGTTTGTAGTTTGAAATGAAGTTGTCGAAGAACTTCGTGATGCTTCGCCAGATATCGCCGAAGAATCCGCTCGAGTCGTGCATGATGTTGTCTTGGTCGGATTCGTCTCCATTGTTGGGATGGATGATCTTCGCGCCGAGTTGACCGTATACGTGAAGTTTAGTGATAGTGCGCGAGCATCGGACTCGGCAGTTTTCGTCGATCTCCGCGCTTTTGGAGGTTAAGGGCAAGTTGAAGAGGGTTGAGTTCGCGGTGCACAGAAATGCTTCGATATCGACCGTGTCGCATGCAATCGTAACAGTTGTTCTTCCGTAGCTTGTGTGGCAGGTCAGTGAGATAGTGGGAGTTTCTTCGCAATTGTAGCAGCCGGAGATGTTGACAAATGCGATTTGGCACGTGGTTAACTGGATGACCATGTCGATCGTTTTGTTTACTGTGATTTGTAGCCCGATGGGTTGGGTAGCGTTGGCAATGAGATTGTTGTCCACGAGCGAAAGCGTGGTGCCTTCCCGGGCCACGGGCAGCTTAGGATTGGATTTTTCAGCGGTGGAGAAGTCGAAGTTGAGACACGTGCAGTGGGGATTGAAGTTGTCGGGGGTACATCTACAGTGATCGGAAGTAAACGAGCAGTTTGCGGATTTGGCGGCGTCTGGAGAAGTACACGAGACCGTCAACGGGTTTGGGTCAGACGCAAGGACTGAGACAGGTAAGAGAAAAGTCTCGTTAGAGAGAAGATTGGTTAAAAAAGTTTGATGGAGGATCGGTAAGGGGTTAATGGATGTAGAACTGACGGTAAAAACAATTTCTTGAAAAGTTTGAGAAAACGTGGGCGTAAGATCGAGGATGTCGGACGCATTGCCTTGTGTTATCGTGAGCGTTGTCTTTGGCAGGAATGACAAACAATTGAATAAGTGGAAGTAGTTCGCCGAGTCTGCCATGATGTAGGTTCGGTAGAATAGGCAAGATGGGCTCACTAAGCCACAGCCATCGCACCAACCACATGATCGATAGCAATAACTGTAGCCAAAATGTTCGTTGGCCTCGTTGGTAAGGTCGGTGAGCGAAGTTTGTTTAGTGACGCTTTCGCAGAAGTTGTCGAAGCACTGTGACCCAACTGCTCGATCACATCGATGGGAGTAGGCCGTGTGGAACTTCACGTCACTGGAGTAGCCTAAGGTGGTGGGAGCGCAAGTTAGCTGCAATGAATTGGGGTTAATAATAAGTAGTTCTGAGGCTACTGTATCATTCTCTTCGTATTTGAACTGCAAACAAAGCTCATGAGTCTTGGGAGTAAGGGCGAATCGAACCGAGCTACTAAAGCCACAGGACAACGTGTCGTCTTCGGTTTGAGTGCATTCTCGGCTAGTTGCAGAGAGGGACGCTATTTCCGAACAAGCATTTCCAAACGTGCAAAGCGAAAACAAGACAAGAATAGTGCTGAAGGCCCGTAATTCAAGGCTGGAAAGTTTGTTGATGGGGCGGCTGACCTGATGAGTTTTGCCATTTGGTTGACCCACTTCGATTGTGGCGCTTCTATACGGAGTAGAATGTAACGCCGTAATCCGTCCTAACTTCCATGCGTTTCGGGGAAGCGAGTCGTCGTTGATCAAGACGATTTCGTTGGGTTTAGGGGCTTCGTTGTTCACTAGTCGCGGTTGATGATGTTCCGTTTGCAGCCTAGATTGAAGTTGAGTGATGTAAGAATGTTTCCAGAAGTTCCAGAATCGAGTTGTCAAATCGGAAGCGAATTGCCACAACTTCAGAAGTTTGTGGCGGCCGGATTCGTCATTGCCGTCGGGGTTGAAATCAGCGTCGTTAATGCTGTTTGGTTCGTTGTTTTCATTTTCAACGTACGGTGGATCGTTCTGAGTGAGGTTTAAGAAGTCGGCCGGTGTGAGCGTCTTGGAATTTTCGCTGGACACGTAGGTTATAGGTCGTTTGTTAACGATAAGTTCGACTTCGGTTAGGAGTGTACGACATGATTCGACGTCGAGGATTCGCCGGCCAATCGAACGATGAAACGATGTTTTTACAGTGTGGATGAGTCGTTCGTATACCGCTCCGTTCCATGGTGCCAGAGCCGGTGTGAATCTCCAGTTGATGTTGGCATTCGTCAGGAAAGCTGACATTGACGAAATGGGTTGATAAGAGCCGGTAGACGGATCAGCGGTAAACAGGGCGGCCGTCGTTGTGAAGTTGAGAGCTTGGTCCGAAAGGAGCGTTTGTGGAGCTCCGCGACGACTGCAGAAACGACGGAAAGCGTGGAGGAAGGCTTCAGGTGTTTGGTTGTTGACAAGTTCCAGATGGATTGCCCGCGTGGAGAAGCATGCAAAGATCACGGCGTACGCTTTTTCCCTGACTGGAGCAGGTGGGCGACCTCTTCTCCTTTGGTTGTCGTTGTTGACCATGTTTGTTGGCTTCAGGTAAATCGGGCCAAGTAAATCCACGCCTGTATGAGTGAATGGGGATGATGGTTGAGTGCGTTCTTCAGGGAAAGGCGGATACGGCGGCAGTTTGAAAGGACGGGCGTGAAATCGCTTGCAGTGATAACATGACCTGATGATGTTGTTGATCACTGGCCGTGCTTTTGGAATGAAGACGTGATTCCTTGCGGCATTGTACGTGTATTCCCGAGAGCTGTGGGCGTGCCTTTCGTGAATTTGAAAGAGATAAGCTCTGGTGAGAGGGTGGTCCCTCGGCATAAAAATCGGATTTAATGTGATGGCGGGATCAGCGGCAAGGCGAACCCGCGTTCGTTGGCGGAGCAGACCAGTGTTGTCTTCGAATAAGGCCCAGCCGTTCCGTTCCTTTGCTGTTGGTGGGTTTTCAGCTTGGATGCCTTTCAGAAGGAGAGGGAAGATTAGCCTTGAACGTTCGACTTCGTTTGTGCTGGGACTTCGGAGTTTGTTGAGGTTGAATCTCTGTGCGAATGTCGGCGATTTCATGGCCAGAAATGTTAGACACAACGAAGCGATTCGGGTGACCTTCTTCCAAGAGGAAAACGTAGTCCAAGGTAGGCTTGGCACTTTCTGTACAGTGGTGGTCAACATTGCAGCTGAGTTGGTCTCAGCAGGGTCGTCGATGATGTTTAATGTATCGAAAGGTTGTGCAGGCCATAGATCCTTGTTCAATAGCCATTGCGGACCCTTCATCCAGTCGGGGTTATTGCTGAGTTGTTGCAGAGAGCATCCGCGACTCACAACGTCGGCTGGGTTCATGATTCCGGGGACGTGTTTTATGTCGACGCCTTTCAGGAGTTTGGTGAGTTCAGCATGGCGGTTTTTGACGTATATTGGACTGTTCGGTAGGGAGTCTTTCATCGCCCAGTGTAAAGCCGCCGAGTTGTCTGACCATAACGTTGACTCAATTTTGATGTTAGGCAACGCCCGTTTGATTTCGTGCATAAGTTGTGCGGTTAACAGAATTGCACTAAACTCTAATACGGGGATTGATTGAACAATCTTGGTCGGTGAAAGACGAGATTTAGACGCGACAAAGTGTACGGATTGTGTTCCATTGGCAAGTTTCAGTGTAAGAAAGCAGACGGCGCCCTTGGCGTGTTTACTGGCGTCAGCGAAGCCGTGAAGATTGATGTCCATTGCTCCTTTCACGTCGTACAGCCGTGCGACATGGATTTCGGTTGTTCCCCATGTGGCCGTCAGTGATTTGAATTCATCGGCGAGGTCTTCGGTTAGACGAATATCCCAGGGGATGTTTGCCATCCATAACCGTTGGAGGAAGCGTTTGATGGGAAGTAATACAGGCTCCAGGACGCCGAGTGGGTCGAACACGCTGGACAAAATCGAGCTAACTCGTCGTTTGGTGAGTAGCTGGTCTTGTAGGGGCGGAATCGTGTAGATGAACTCGTCCGTGTCGAAGTCGAGTTTTACCCCCAGGAATGAGGCTGGCGACTTAATTTCGTTGCCTTCCTGTGCCAAAAACTGGTTGACTTCTTCGTCGTTGGACATGAATTCGTGGAGTGGCATCGAAGCTTCGCTGAAAATACGATGCATTTCTTTAACTTTCGTAACAGCGTCGGTGAAGTCGTCGAATTCGATGAGAAGATTGTCGACGTATGCCCGCTTGGCGATTTGCTTTCCAAACTCGTGGTACTTGTGTAAATGTTCTCGCAAGCAGTAGGCCAGGATGAAAGGCGAACAAGTTAAACCGAAAGGAAGTTTTGCGAACTGAAGGTACATCAGATTAGAGCTGAGCGGTGGACGTTTATGGTTTTTGAGCCAAATGAACTTGAGAAACCGTCGGTGGTCTGGGTCGATAATGACGTTATGGAACGCTGACTTGATGTCGGCTATAAGAAATCTCTTTAACGACCTCATTTCGATAAGGAGTTCACGGATTTTTGGCAGAAGATTTTCACCAGTTTCCAACATTTCGTTGATGCTCTTGGAGTATTTGGTTCGAGCTGACCCGTCAAAAACTATTCTCATCTTCTGTTTTTGTGGATGATAAGTTGGGTGGTGTGCCAGAAATCGTTGGGTAAGGAATTCATCTTCGGAATTGGGGTAGAAAGATGGGACCACTTCGGCAACTTTGTTATCGATTAGCTTCTGAATTTGTTCGTTGTATTCTTCTAGAACTTCGGGCTTTTGCTCCAGGTTTTTGTAGGTTGAGCGAAGTCGATGAAGAGCAAGGAAGTAGTGGTCGTTCTCTGGCTCCTTGTTGAGTTGGAACGGCAGCTTGACGGAGTAGTGATTTTGAGTGTAATTGACCTCTATTTTGGTAGAAACTGGGGTGTCTGCCGTCAGGAATGCGGTAGTAGTATTGGGTAGACTTGTGTTCTTCGAGGAGGTCGGTAGAAAAATGGGCCCGATGACACTAGGGAGGAAGCGATGTTCGCCGTCGTCTTGAGGTCCTCCAGTCACCAACATCCAGAAATCGTTATTAGAAAACAAAATCTGAGGGGTAAACGTATTGTCGGTCAAGTCAAAAGCGCGCGCTTTTTCGTGGACCGCCGTGCTTGAAATAGGTGCGCAGAGTGAGTCACGCCCGAGAGCTTCCAAATAGATCACCTTGTCTTCAATAGTGCGAAGAGGAAGCTGATAGACCCGACAGACAGCTGAAGTCGTTTGATTAGAACCGAATGACGTGCAGACGATTTTCCGTTCACCCTGAGGCTCTAATTGAAGGTGGTTGGCTAGTCGAGTGGAGATGTATGTTGTGCAAGCTCCCGAATCGCAGATTGCGTGAACATGAGCTTTATAAGTAACTGAGTTTACTTGGTGTGTTAAATGAAGAGGGCAGACTAAGACTGTTCCACAAGGGGGCTTTAAGACCGACGCTTTCTCCGCTGTAGTAATGAAGCTCGCTTCAACCGTTGGCTCTTTGCCACAGAAGGTTGGTCGATTCGGGGAAGGTACTGTTTTCCGTCCGAGTGGCTCGGCATTTCCTCCTGTTGATCGGTTCGGTTTAGATTGTATAGGTGTAAATGTCGGTGCAAAGGGGGTTGCGTTGCGGCAGAGAATTCGACAATGAGAAGGGCTGTTGCACTTTCTACATCTTCGTTCACTCCGGCACGGGCTTGTATGGGCTTGCAAACAAATGAAACAGAGTCCGCGAGCGGCGGCCTGTCTAGCTCGTGAGTCAGCGGTGGCGAATGCTGCGCAATTCTTATTCAAATGAGGCTGATCGCAAAAAACGCAACGTAAAGGTCGATGACTTGTCTCTTGACGGGGTACAGTAGTCTCGAGGGACGGGTGGGCACGGTGAATGTTGGGATTACGGTTGTTGGTTTTAGCACACAAGGCTTCAACCGTCTCGCGTTCATCAACAAACCGATTCAAAGTGTCCATAACTTTGTCGATTGACCAGTTGGAGGTCCGCTCCTTTGCTCGCAAAATTGCTGTTACGGCTTGGTCGGGGAATTTGGCCAGTATGACTGATTCCATGAGCGAATTCTTGTCTGTCGAATATGTATCAAGCTGGCGGACCGTTTTCTCGACTTCATCAATCGTATGACGTAATGATGCGGTAGATCCTGAAGATGGAGTAATGTTCTGTAGAATTCGCAGTAGATTCTGTTGGATGATGGCCGGTTTTCCAAAACGGCTTTTTAGAATTTTTACAGCGACTTCGTAGTTTTCTCCAGTAATGGACAAACCAGCAACGGCTTCCTTTGCCGCCCCCTCAAGATAAGAGACAAGATGACTGAATTTAAGAACGGGCGGAAGAATGTGATCGGGTGTAGAGTGAATAGTAGTATTAAATAGGGCCCAAAATTGAGGGAAACTCAGGGAATCACCCGAAAAATGTTCAATGTGTAATGGTGGTAAAGTGGTTAAAAACGGTGAAATAGGTGCCGAGCCGTGAATGTATAAGGCATTATGTAAACCGGCCTGATTTCCAGTTTGATTATTGTTCGCTTGATGGAGTGCGTGGTCCTCGGGCTGGTTCAGTCTGTCGGGAACTGATGGAGTTGAGGGACGTTGGACTTCTTTGTCTTTGTTGGATGGGACATCGGGCAGGGCCATCTTTGGTTTGCTTGAGGATGGTGGGGCTGCGGAGCGATGAACGGCCATCGCAGTTGGGACTGGTTCCAGACGTCGTGGGGTGGGGACAGGATATGGTTTGTGGAAAGGGTCCACGTCCATGCGAACAGTCGATTCAGTATCTGAGTTTGCAGGCAAAGGCGACAATTGACGGCGGCGAATTAGGGGGGATTTGGTTTATCTTTCCCGAGATGATGTATGGACTTACAGATGCTAGCCAGTACTATTTTTGCTTCTCTGTGTACTTCTTCTGCTTGATCGAGAACGTCGTTGAAATCCCCGTATTCAGTGAGCCAAGTTTGCCGTAATCTGGATTCCGCCGTGCTTCGCATACAGATGTTTTGCCACTCGATATCCAACTCCGCAAGGTGCCCGTGTCGGTCGGTCATGACGGCGTCGACGTCTGGGAGTCGGTCACGGATGTCGATGAGCTCGGGTGTTGTGGTTGCTTGCTTTGCCGCCACAAGTATGTCGTTGACGTCCTTGATTGCATCTTCTAAGCGTTTTCGAGCGAGACCAATTTGTGTTCTTAAGGGGCCGGTGTTAGGCGGCAGGTCTTCTCGTCCCATAGTAATCACGAGATTACTATCCTGCCGTGGTCGCCAATAACGTTGATGGTGTGCAGATACGACCTCAAACTTGGGTTAATAAACCATTTATTAAAACAACGCGAATAAATCATAAAACAAGAGAAAAATGGCCGTCCGATCATCGGCCAACCTTTTACGGCGGAATGGCCACGAAGGCGTTCCATGCCGTCCGTCCCGCGCTGATTATTCAGCGCGGGACGGAGGAGGGCCGATGATCGGACGGGCCAATGCTCGCAATCTGCGACAGCACCGTGCAATAAGCTTTTTTCGGCTGTCGCTCGCACCTTGACTTTTTTCCTCTGTGCATGCCGCCAAAATCACTCCAGCGACTTTCCCGACGGACTAGTATTTATTTACCACTGTTTTTTACATCTATTAAAACCACTGACTACACAACACTTCAAAATTGTTTAAATTCCTGCAAAAATTACAAAAAAACATGTGCCAACATCAATAATGACCTTATCAAATTGCATCAACTCCATCGATGGATCCGGTTTTCCGTCGAAAGATTTGTTAAAACCCCCCTCATCGATTTATGGTCCGTTAATTTCGAAAATCTTGTTCGAAGTTCCGGTCGGCGCACCTTACAAGCATTATAATGCGCGCATTAGAGGTTTTTTGCCTCCAGGAATTTTGAAGGAGCCGGCTTTTTGTCGGCGGTAAAAGCCGTAGGAAGCGTATAAAATGCGAATGGAAAACACCATTTCGAGTATTTGTCGGTGCGGATTTTGAGGTGGTTTTCAGGTGCGGCTCAAGATATTTTGTTGTTTATTGGCACACGGACGTATCGCAGAGAGCCATATTACTGTACTAGTCCGCCCGTATAATGGAGTGATTTTTACGATGTGCACTGTGCAAAGACAAAAGTTCACCTTGCACCGTGCAATTTCTTGCATTTTGCACGGTGCAATGGGCTTTTTGGGATGTCGCTCGCATCCTGACTTTCTTTGCACTGTGCATGTCGATTTTATTATCATGTAGAACATACTACCCCGTCCGTAAATTCGCTGGAGTAAATTCCGCGACATGCACTGTGCAAAAAAGAAAAGTTCCGTTTGCACCGTGCAATTTCTTGCTTTTCGCACGGTGCAATAGGCTTTTATGGGATGTCGGTCGACTTTTTTGCATTGTGCATGTGGCCGAAATCACTCTGGCGACTTTCCGGACAGACTATATAGTAAATCGTATAAATTTTCCAAAATTATTTGACGACTTTATGCTTGTAGCCGAATTCCCGCACAAACTAATAAATATTAAACTTTGTAGTCGCAAAAGACCTGTTCTAGGGATGAACAACGACTTGGCAGCCAAATCTTTGACTTCAGCCACTGCCATATTCATAACGGCCACCATTTTGATCTGTTTTGTTATTGTTAAGGTGAGCTTCCCATTCTAGAGAACCTTCTTTTTTTCTGTCGATTCACTGGATCTATCAAGACCTTCATTTGTTTATATATGTACTTCCAGGACATCAACTCAATGTACAGCGAAATTATGGGTGAGATGGGTGAATTCAAGACTCTTGCCAACAACGCTTGGAGTGAGATGATGAGGGTGGAGAAACTGCGAGAAGACTCCATCTTCGGACCGATCCGAAGGAAACGCCAGGCTTATCAAACAGAAACAGCTCAATGCAATTGCCTGCCACGATCGAGGAACTGTCCGCCAGGCCCTCAGGGCCCACCTGGAGAGGCGGGATTGCCCGGAGATGACGGATTGCCCGGGCTGGATGGTACGCCTGGTTTTGACGCTCTTGACAGTGGTTACGGTAGGACATCGCTTATAGATGTAGTAATATGAATTAAGATTCTCCGCCACCCCGAAACTGTTATCCATGTCCGTCTGGCCCACCTGGACCTCCCGGATTTCCGGGGCAACCAGGTGTCCCAGGCCCAGATGGCATCCCTGGCTTCCGTGGACCCGCCGGAAATCCGGGACTACCCGGTCCTCCGGGCGAGGCCGGTTTTCCGGGCTATCCCGGGCTTCCCGGCAATCCCGGACAGCCAGGAGCACCCGGAGAGTCTGGCGCCCGCTACAGCCCGTTACCCGGGATGCCAGGCCCGCGTGGCCCACCTGGTCCTCCGGGAAACGCCGGTGCTCCTGGCATTCCGGCTGCCCCAGGACAACATGGTGTTGCTGGTCCACCGGGACCTCCCGGCTTGCATGGCGATCCCGGACCGAATGGGGCTCCCGGTGCTCCAGGGACGAGCGGTGAACCCGGCGTTGATGGTGCGTATTGCCCCTGTCCGGCAAGATCGCACTTGCTAATCCAGCAAGCCTTGAAGAATATCGATGAGAACTCTTCCGAATTCCCTCATCCCAAGAATGCGTTCACTACAACAACACCACCGCCAGACCCATTCCCCGGCGATGAACAGCCTACAACTTCCGAAGCAGGCGGATACGCACACAAACAAAATTCGCCAGAGTATCTGGAAGACCAAGTGGAAGTCCAGCCCTCGAATCAAGTCAATTTGGATCGAAGAATTGCGCTGCAACGGGCGTTGGCTGCAGCGTTTGCGATAAGACAATAAGCGGGCCGAAGATACGACAAAGAAGTTGCTGTAATAATTCCGTTACAATTCCAGTTTGGTTTGCACTCCAAAGATTACGATATTGCGTTGAGTCACCGTGATTATGTATAATAATAAACAAAGATTTGAAGAGATTTAAGTCATTTTTTGTTTGCTCTTTCTTTTCCTCCCTCGGGTCGGTAGAGACGGACCGGAAGAGAACGCACTCGGGATCACGCAGGAAAAAAGGTTCCCACCGGCTCATTAAAGAGCCGGCTCTTGTTGATTTTGCAAATCCGAATAGGTTGTGAAATTTTTTACCGTACTCTATGATCTCGGCTCTTAGGACCAAAAAATTACATTTGAATCTCGCTTTTACGGCGTGTGAAACGAAATGTCAAAAAAGTTTTTTTATGTCTTGCAGCGAAAACAAAGGCAGTAAAGGTGTAAACAGTAAAAAAATTATTAGTAGGCATGTAGAATGTTACCATTATTTTTTTGTTGTTATTGGTACAGTAGACGAAGAAACTTTTTGGACATTTCGTCCCACGCCGTAAAAAGTGCGATTCAAAAGTAGCTGTACTGACTCTTTAAAGGACCAAAAAAAACTACATTTGAATCTCGGTTCTAAGGCTTGGAACGACACTGCGGTTTGGAAGACGAAATGTCACAAATTTTTTTGCTTTCCCTCGTCGTAAAATGAAATTGGAAATAGTTCAAAATAGTCGAATAGATTGTAAAATACATCCTCAACAGTTTGTAAATTATTTCTACTTTATTTTAAGGGCGTGGGAAAACAAAAAATTCTGTGACATTTCGTCTTCCAAGCCGTAAAAGCAAAATTCAAAAGTAGGTGTTTTGGTGATTTATGTTTTAACTCTTTAAGTGAATAATTTCTGCGACATTCACTGTCTTTGCACCGTGCAATAGGCTTTTTTCGGCTGTCGCTCGGACCCTGATTTTTTGCACAGTGCAAACTCCAAAAAATCACTGCAGCGACCTTGCCAACGGACTGGTAACTTTTCGCGATGACAAATCGGAAGTTGTTAAAAAAAAATTTTAACATCCTTCAAATTCTTTTATTTTGCACCGTCTGAGCCCACACTAATCGCCGGGAACACCCATAATTGCCCATCTAAATGCCCTAAACCGCTTATTCCTATCTCTTTCATGCCGTCAAAACAAATTTTCGATGCGGAGGCGGATTATGTCAACCTAAGAACGTTCGGTCGAAATGTTCGAACTCGAAAAAAAGAAGGGGAGTATTCAATTCTTTTGCACTCTAACCGTTCGGATTAAATTTCCCCCCACACCTTCAAGAGGTAGCTCGCGACTAGAGTGGCTGGATCTTCGGGTTGAGGAGAGCGCTTTCAAAGTTCACGCAAAATAATCCGCTCCGACAATTATATTGAAATTATCGCGGTGTTCGGAGGCAAAGGTAAACGAGTTTTTGCGCGTGCTCAGTAGACAACTGTAATGTTTTTTTGAGCGCTGGAAATGGTAGTCTTTGTTTTGCTGTCTAGCCCTTTTACTGGGAAAATGGATAGTAACAGTCGTTGCTCTACGTAGTATATTTTTGTTATATAATAGCTTTTTTTGAAAAGGTATCGTCACGATTACTATTGTTGCATTTTCACAAAGTGGGTGGACATTTTGTCGCTTTCCGCACAAAAACCCTCATTTTGCACTGTGCATTTCCCTTTTTGGTCTTTACACTGCGCAATCGGAATATCGCGACGGCGCAAGCTTTTTGCAACTACGTCGCTGCGCCGGCGCCCAAAATTTTGCACAGTGCAAACGGCATTTCTGAGGTTTGCACTGTGCGAAAAGGGTAAAATTCACTGTGCGATAGCGACAAGCGTGGGAAAGTGCAAACGCACCGTGCAATCAATGCGACAAGTGTCGATGCACTTTATGAAAAATACTATTATTAGTCCATCCGGAAAGTCGCTGGAGTGATTTTTGGTGTTTGCACTGTGCAAAAAAGGTCAGGGTGCAAGCGACAGCCGAAAAAAGCCTATTGCACGGTGCAAAAAGCACGAAATTGCACAGTGCAAAGAGAACTTTTGTTTTTGCACAGTGCATGTCGCGAAAATCACTCCAGCGACTTTGCGGATGCAGTAGTAGTCCGTCCGCAAAGTTGCTGGAGTAATTCGGCGATATGCACTGCGCAAAAACAAAAGTTCACTTTGCACTGTGCAATTTTTTGCTTTTTGCACCGTGCAATAGGCGTTTTTCGGCTGTCGCTCACACCTTGACGTCTTTCGCACAGTGCAAACACCAAAAATCACTCCAGCGACTTTTTACACGGACCAGTAGCGATCAAATAGCCGATATAACCAGGAGTGGTCACCGGGCCGGGCCCGTTTATTTCAATTGTACATATTTGAGGCACATTTCATTTTGTGGCTGATTTCGTTTGGGCCAGAAGAGGTACTCGTCCGTCCGGAAAGTCGCTGGAGTGATTTCGGCGACATGCACAGTGCAAAAAAGTTAGCGACAGCCAAAAAAGCCCTCTGCACCGTGCAAAAAGAAGGAAATTGCACAGTGCAATGTAAACTTTGTCCTTGCACAGTGCATGTCGCCGAAATCACTCCAGCGACTTCACGGACGTTCCACGTGAATATAAAATCAATTTCCCACCCCAAAGTGTAAAAAGTTCTTTTTACCAGATGCTTCTTTTCGTATGATATCCCATAAACCGTTTCACAAGCGCCAGTACTGGGACACGTGTGGACAGCTTTTGTTTTTATGGCCCCATCAGAGTTTGCATGATTCTAAAAACGTTTTCCTTTGAGTATTTCCGGCTTTTGGGGCTTTTATAAGAAACTTTCACACCCAACATCAGACCAGTTCACCTCCAATTCTTGATACTAGGCGGGCCAAAAAGTCTTGACATGTTTTCGCACAGTGCAGTCGGCATCGCAAAAAGGCTTCGCGCGACAAACAATAGGCGGGGTGCGAAGAAAGAGGGCACTGTGCATTGTTTAGCCTTTAAAAAGCTTTCATTTTGCACTGCGCGTGGTCGCAGCGCACCGTGAATTTTATGCACTGTGCGAAAACAAGAGTTCATTTTGCACTGTGCAATTTCTTCTTTTTGCACAGTGCAGTAGGCTTTTTTTTGGGCTGTAGCATGTACCCTGACCAGACATGGCAAGGGGGCCGGGCCGGGCCGGGCTTTGGAAATTTTGAAAAGGGCCGGGCCGGGCCCAACTTTAAACCGGCCCGTTTTGCCATGTCTGACCCTGACCTTTTTTCTCACTGTGCATGTCGCCGTAATCACTCCAGCGACTTTTTTGACAACTTATAAATGCGGTTATAACTTTTTCCAAAAAAATATGCCAAAGTTTTAGCTTTTTCAACTTTTTTTTCAAATTGTGGAAACTTCTCGAGTAAAATTTTTTGCGCGACGGCGCACGGTGCAGACATGTCAAGACTTTTTCGCCTACCTAGTATGATGCCAGTTTGTCTGGAAAGTCGCTAGAGTGATTTTGGCGGCATGCACTGTATTCAAAAAATTTTTCGAGAAAGAGTACGGAAAAGGAGAAGCCGACTAGTTGGACTATTGGACTGGTTGTTTTTGTTTTTCAGATATTTTGTAGGGTTTTGGATAGGTTGCACAGTGCAAAAAAAAAGATTTGAGTAAAGCCGCACTGTGCGAATTTTTTTTTCAAGGGTACCCCAGAATTAGTTTTAATTTCGCAGGCTCACTCTAAATAGGCCATGTATTAATTTTTAAAAGCTTTAATGTAGTCCTTGTATGTGTAGCCGAAATATTCAACAATTCGTTTTGAGAAAGAGTACGGAAAAAGAGGAGCCGACTAGTTGGTCAGAGAAAAAAAGTTTTTCCGCCATAACTTTGCGAATTTTTGTTGGAAAAATTTTGATTTTTGATGAAAAACTTTTCTGGTCGTTTTGAAATTTTTCAAAATGCCGATTACAAGATGCGCAACGTTTCACCAAAATTGATTTCTCTTACTTGGACTGCCCGCAAGTTTTTCGCACCGTGCTTTTTCGTACGAATCCGTCCGAAAAGTCGCTGGAGTGATTTTGGCGACATGCACAGTGCTAAAAAGTCATGGTGCGGGCGACAGTCGAAAAAAGCCTGTTGCACGGTGCAAAAAGCAAAAAAATGCACAGTGCAAAGCGAACATTCCTCTTTTGCACAGTGCCGAAATCACTCCAGCGACTTTCCGGACGGACTAGTACTGCCGCACATTGGTGATATAGCAGCTGGGTTAATCCTGGATTTCTCTTTTCCTCCCTGTTCCGTCGTAGCGGTATTTATTTCCGAATTCCGCTACCCGTCTGTTTTGTTTACTTTTTGCAAATCCTTTTTTTATATTGTTTTCCCTTTTGCAAATAGTTTTTTTTCGACTGTGGATATAATACCTCGCAGCACCGTTGTTATGGGCTTTAATGATTTTTTAGCGGTTTACGGAAAATTCCAATTCAAATAAAAATAAACATAATGGCGGGAGTTTTTTTTTTTTGATGACAGAGCCGGAATACGAGAGGTTTGGGCCGGTTTGCGGGCGACCAAGTCGGAGCTCGCGGATCATGGGGTAATTCAGTAAGAGAAAATATTGATGGAAGTTGATGAGAAGGTTGGGATGAGGAGGACTTCTAACGGGATATATTAGAATAGAATTTTGACTGATCTGCTGGGTTTTCATTATATTTCTCTTGGAAAAACTTCTTTTTTCTGGCCCCGGTTTCGCAACCTGCGCCCTGGGGCTTTTTTCACAGCAGCATTCGCTAAGCCTAGGCTAAGCTAAGCCTAAGCTAAGACTAACCTAAGCTTTAACTACGCATTTAGGCTTAGGTTAGCTACAGAAAACAGTGTGCGCAGGCTGCTTAAACCGCGGCTCAAAAAGACAATTTTACCTTTTCTGTTTTCTTATTGATCGGTCTACGAAGTCGCTGCAGTGATTTCGGCGACATGCACTGTGCGAAAACAAGAGTTCATTTTGCACTGTGCAATTTCTTCTTTTTGCACGGTGCAGTAGGTTTTTTTTTGGGCTGTAGCAAGTACCCTGACCTTTTTTCTCACTGTGCATGTCGCCGTAATCACTCCAGCGACTTTTTTAACAACTTATAAATGCGGTTACAACTTTTTCCTAAAAAATATGCCAAAGTTTTGTCTTTTTCAACTTTTTTTTCAAATTATGGAAACTTCTCGAAATAATCTTTTAGCTCAACATTTATGGTCCAATAATACTCGTTGGTGTTCACTATGAGACAATTTTATTGACAACCACAAAAGTTACAGCAATCTTAAAACTGCGGTTATAATTTAGTTGGGCACTGTATGGTCAGAGGTCAATGTAATGTTCTAAAGCTTTCCTTTTTTACAAAATACCCGCATTAGTATTTCCATAAGGTGCATGGACATTTGCCGCATTCATTGCACAATGCATTCGCACCTTTTCCCGCGCTTGTCGCTATCGCACTGTGAATTTCCCCTTTTTGCACAGTGCAAACCTCAAAAAAGCCGTTTGCACTGTGCAAAATTTTGGGCGCCGGCGCAGCGACGTAGTTGAAACTTGTTTATGTCGCAGCGATTGTTGATGCATGGTGCAAAACCCAAAAAAAGGTCAAATGCACAGTGCAAAATGCAGGTTTTTTGCGCACGGTGCGGAAAGCGACAAGATGTCCACGCACTTTGCGAAAATACTACTACTCGCGCCATAAAGTCCCGACAATTTTGCAACGTGCATTTTTTTCGAATTTTCGCGGCCGTCGCGGCGATTCCCCGTTTTTACCCAAGCGACATGCACTTTTCCGCGACCGCACTCCAATTTTCGTGAGCGACATCAGCGATAAAATTGTCGGGACTTTATGGCTTGCGTAGTATATGTTGTTTTATTAAGACGTTCAAAGGGACAGTGCAGCTACTTTTGAATGGCGTTTTTTACGGCGTGGAAACGGAATGTCCAAAAAGTTTCTCCGTATACTGCATCAATAACAACGGAAAAAAATAATGGTGACAATCTACATGCTTACTAAAAATTATTTTGCTGTTTGCACCTCTGTCGCCTTTGTTTTCGCTGCAGGACATAAAAAAACTTTTTTGACATTTCGTTTCACACGCCGTAAGACGCGCAATTCAGAAGTAGCTGTTCTGGCCCTTTAAAACTTTTCTAGTTTCCACGCTGCCTGTAAATATTAGAAAGCATCGCCGTCAAGCTCACGATCGCCCCCGTTGCTCCCGACGAGCGTATGCTAATCCCGCCGGGAATGTTTGAACTTATTTTTTCGGGTTATTACCGGTCGTTTCCCTTCAAACACTCGCCTCAACCATAAACAAATTCAGCACAACGAAAGCGGCTTATTATAAACCGAAAAAATGGTTTGAGCACTGTCAAAAAACGGTCTACTCTCTCCCCCTCCGACTGCGTGATGATTCGCGGCAGATGCGCGGAATTTCGTCGGGGGAAAGTTGAAGCTGTAGTCTTGGATCGGCGGGTCCTAAGATATTCATGTTACAGTGTGGGATCATGTCGTACGCTGAACTTGTTTGCAGCTTTAAATATGCGTTTTACTGATGCAGCGTGCACAAAAATTATAACCGCACTTTAAAAATTGCTGTAACTTTTGTGGTTGTGAATAGAATAGTGTCATATTTGGCAACAATGTGCATTAGTGTGCAATACATGTTGTGTCCAAACAGTATTCTAAAAAGTTTCCATAATTTGGAAAAAAATCAAAATTTTGGGACTTTTCATTGCCCAAAAATTACAACCGCATACTATGTCGCGAATAAAAAGCGGATTGTAGTTCATTTTTGGGCATTTATTGACTTTGTTTCCTTTACTAGTCCGTCAGTAAAGTCGCTCGAGTGATTTCGGCGACATGCACTGTGCGAAAACAAAAGTTCACTTTGCACTGTGCAATTCCTTGCGTTTTGCACCGTGCAAAAGGCTTTTTTCGACAGTCGCTCGCCCCCTCGTGTCGCCAAAATCACTCCAGCGACTTTCCAGACGGACTTGTAGCATCGACCTTCTGCTAGCCTCCCTCATGCGTATAACGACAAATCGAGGCAACACAAAGTACTACCCTATCCAAAAAGTCTTGAGACTTCCGCATTGTGCACGTTTCTCTAAAAACTGTGTCGCTCTTCGAAAAACATTTTGCACCGTGCATCTGCCAAAAAAAGTGCTTCGCACAGTGCACTTTGACCCAAAATCATCATTTTGCACTGTGCATTTTGCATTTTTTTTGCCTTACCTCGCGCGCGATTCCCAATTTTCTCAGCGACAAATCATTTTTTCAGAATGCGACAGAAAAAGTGCACAGTGCGGAGTCGCAGAAATTCTCAAGACTTTTTGGATGGGGTAGTATCGGGTTGCCCTGAAAAGTTATAGCACCGTGCAATAGGCTTTTGTTTGGCTGAAAATGCAGTTTTACCATTTTGTTTTCTTACTGATCCGTCTGCGAAGTCGTTGGAGTGATTTCGGCGACATGCACTGCGAGAAAACAAAATTTCACTTTGCACTGTGCAATTTCTTGTTTCTTTCACAGTGCAAATGGCTTTTTTTGGGCTGTACCCTGACCTTTTTTCTCACGGTGCATTTCGCCGGAATCACTTCAGCGACACCCTGACCTTTTCTGTACAGTGCAAACACCAAAAATCACTGCAGCGACTTCCCGGACGGACTAGTATTTCGTTTTTATGCATTAACTTTGTTTCTCTTTCAACTTTGATACCTGTCCCTTCGAATTGCCTGAAAATTCGCTAAATTCCCCCTTAAAATTAGCGTATTTAACCTTTTTTTCGGCAAACTGAGACGATCCCTCAATTGCGCAAAAGAATTTCAGGATCAGCAAACTCCCCCCGCAACGATTTATGGAAATTTAAATGCGCCATTATTCTCTCGGCTTTTCGCCTGGGTTGGACTTTTGATGCGGAGGTCATTGGGGCGTTGAAGCGATGGCGAAACGCCCCCCGATCAACCGCAATTATCTCCATGTTTATTATTATGCGACTCTAACGGAAGAGGCTTTTCCTGCGGGCGTACGACGGGCGACTTCAAGGGGATATTCGATTTTATTGTCATGTTTTGCGGTCAGGTCATCATAATTCTGCCCGAGGCGAGAATTATGATTTGTCCGGTGTTTAACCTGGATTTTAGGGGGTTGACGTTATGTAAGGGCAATTTAAGGCAGTTAGGGTAAGGCAAAAGCTTCAGAATGAATTTTCAAACAATTTCAAGGGTTTTCAGACTACATTTTGGTCGATGTAGAGTTTAAAAAAATCTTGTGTCCTCTGTAAAACGACTCGAAATGGTCGAAAAAAGCATTTTTGTTAAAAAAACGTCAAAAAATTTATATTGTAATAGGGTAACATAGTTTTTGAATAGATAGGTCTCAACTTGGTTACATCTCCGATTCTTTTTCTTTTCCTAGTCCGTCCGGAAAGTCGCTCGAGTGATTTCAGCGACATGAACTGTGGAAGAAAGTCGGGGTGCGAGCGACATCCCAAAAAAGCCTATTGCACCGTGCGAAAAGCAAGAAATTGCACGGTGCAAACGGAGCTTTTCTTTTTTGCACAGTGCATGCCGCGGAATTCACTCCAGCGACTTTATGGACGGGGTAGTACGTTCTACGTGATTATAAAATTGACATGCAGTTCACTTTGCACTGTGCAATTTCTTGCTCTTTGCACCGTGCAATAGGGTTTTTTTGGCTATCGCATCCTGACTTTTTTTTGCACCGTGCATGTCGCCAAAAAACTTAAACGACTTGGTAAACGGGATAGTACTGTCTAAAAATGCAACTACCATCCTCTTTGTCCCTCCAAAACGTTGTTTATCCCCTCATTTTATCGCGTCATGCCTCTGCCAACCCCTGCTGGCTCATGTCGACACACGTTTGGGCTGTCAAACATCCCCCCTCCGCTGACCTTATCATGGGTGACCAAAAACAAAAAAAAACGCATCCGTTATGCGAACAGCCGGAAGTTGAGTGTAAAAATCGCCAAAGGTCGGAGGGCAGCGAATGGGATTGGGAAAGGTCTTAAACCTCCGCCGATCTCGTCCCGCTTTAAACTCGTTTCGCCCTTTCCCTAATTTCCCTTTCGGTTTTTTGGCGCTTAAATTTCAATAAAAAAACGCAATTCGACTTTTGCGGCGCGTTTATGAAGTAGTCGGCGGATAGTGGGTGGGAATGACGTAATGTTCCGAGTATAATATAAGTAATGTAGGGGGTTGGGAAAAAATTGAACTGGTTGTTTTTTGTTTTTCAGATATTTTGTAGGGTTTTGGATAGGTTGCACAGTGCAAAAAAAAAGATTTGAGTAAAGCCGCACTGTGCGAATTTTTTTTCAAGGGTACCCCAGAATTAGTTTTAATTTCGCAGGCTCACTCTAAATAGGCCATGTATTAATTTATAAAAGCTTTAATGTAGTCCTTGTATCTGTAGCCGAAATATTCAACAATTTGTTTTGAGAAAGAGTACGGAAAAAGAGGAGCCGACTAGTTGGTCAGAGAAAAAAAGTTTTTCCGCCATAACTTTGCGAATTTTTGTTGGAAAATTTTCATTTTTGATAGCAAAATTTTTCGTCGTTTTAAAATTTTTCAAAATTCCGATCACAAATGCGCAACGTTTCATCAAAATTGATTTCTCTTACTTGGGGTACCCGCAATTTTTCGCACCGTGCTTTTTCGTACGAATCCGTCCGAAAAGTCGCTGGCGTGATTTCCGCGACATGCACAGTGCAAAAAAGTCTGGTGCGGCGACAGTCGAAAAAAGCCTGTTGCACGGTGCAAAAAGCAAAAAAATGCACAGTGCAAAGGAACATTCCCAGAATTAGTTTTAATTCGCAGGCTCACTCTAATAGGCCATGTATCAATTTATATAAGTTTTAATGTAGTCTTGTATGTGTAGCCGAAATATTCAACAATTTGTTTTGAGAAAGAGTACGGAAAAAAAGAGGAGCCGACTAGTTGGTCAGAGAAAAAAAGTTTTTCCGCCATAACTTTGCGAATTTTTGTTGGAAAATTTTGATTTTTGATAGCAAAATTGTTCGTCGTTTAAACAAAATGCAGATTTTTCAAAATTCCGATCACAAAGTGCGCAACGTTTCATCAAAATTGATTTCTCTTACTTGGATACCGCAGATTTTTCGCACCGTGCTTTTTCGTACGAGTCCGTCCGAAAAGTC
>VUOU01000011.1:34461-90729 GCA_025436335.1 Bursaphelenchus mucronatus
GCGCGAGTACTATCAATCTGTCGGGAAAATAATGTCGATTTGTCGCACCCTCAAATCGCGCGCCATTGCAATGCGCGACAACGACGAAGCGCAAAATTTTGCTGCGACAAATCCACAGTATTTTCCCGACAGACTGATACTGCTCACGCCATAAAGTCCCGACAATTTTTGCGGTGCATTTTTCTCAAATTTTCGCGACCGTCGCGGCGATTTCCCGTTTTTACCCAAGCGACATGCACTTTTCGGCGAGTGCCGCGACATCAGCGATAAAATTTTATGGCGCGAGTACTACTCGGCGCATAAAGTCCTGAGAATTTATCGCGCTCCCAAATTTTGTCGCACGCCGAAAAAAATGATTTGTCGCTGAGAAAATTGGGAATCGCGCGCGACGAAAGGCAAAAAATGCAAAATGCACCGTGCAAAATGATGTTTTTTGGGTCGAAATGCACTGTGCGAAGCCGTTTTTTCGCGATTTTCCGACCGCACAGTGCAAATTCTCAAACACCGCACAGTGCAAATTCTCAAACACCGCACAGTGCATATGCTCAAAAACAACGCACAGTGCAAATGCTCAAAAAACCGCACCAGTGCAATATCTCAAAAAAACCGCACAGTGCAAATCCTCAGAACCGCACAGTGCAAATCCTCAAGAACCGCACAGTGCAGTAAATCCTCAAAAACCGCACAGTGCAAAATGGTGTTTTTGGGTCGAAATGCACTGTGCGCAGCCGTTTTCGAATTTTTTTGCGGCCGTCGCAGCGATTTCGCGTTTTTACCCAAGCGACATGCACTTTTCCGCGACCATCTATTCCATGTTTTCGTGTACATCAGCGATAAAAATCTTGTCGGGACCTTTATGGCGCGAGTAGTACAACTCCATGCCTTGAGAATTCGTACTTCGCACTGTGCTGATTGTTTGTCGGGTGCAACCACTTTCGCGACGCCGACCACCGTGCGGAAACATGTCAAACCTTTTGGGCTTTGCCGCTCCTCCCTCAACACTTACAGATGTTCATGTCTCCGAAAAAGCGAAACGAATTACATATTGAAAACGAGAGCAGAAGGAAATAAAGACACCGTATGTTAGCCATCACAAGGCGGTTTATGACGACTGCCACGCTAATCATTGTTATATAATATATGCAAACTGTTTGTGTGGCTATTTAACGTAACGTGGCTATTGAATATCAAACAGTCAATTAATGTGTTCAATTTAAGAGACTTGCCCGAATTTTCGGGCCGAATTCAAAAATCTGCGCCGGGGCCGGGCCGAAACGTCAGAATCTGCTTTGGCCTGGGAGCCATGGGTAGTGTGAGCTGCCCTCTTCGGATCCCACCTTCATAGCGAAGCAGACATGCCAAATCGGGGCCGGGCTTCGGGCCGAAATTCAAAATCTTGGGCCCGAAGTCTCGATCCGAAGAAAAAAACGTCGAGCCCAAAGCCCGGCCCGGTTAAAGGTAGGTCCGGCCCGGCCCGTTTTCAAAATTTTTGAAGCCCGGCCCGGTCCGAATTTTTTTTCGAAGCCCGGCCCGGCCCGAATTTTTTTTCGAAGCCCGGCCCGGCCCGAATTTTTTTTTCGTAGCCCGGCCCGGTGAAGTTTACAGGCTCGGCCCGGCCCGAATTTTTTTTTTTTGAAGCCCGGCCCGGCCCGATTTTTTTTCAAAGCCCGGCCCGGCCCGAATTCTTTTTGAAGCCCGGCCCGGCCCCGAATTTTTTTTTGTGAAAGCCCGGCCCGGCCCGAATTTTTTTACGAACCCCGGCCCGGCCCGAATTTTTTTTCACGAAACCCGGCCCGGCCCGAATTTTTTTACGAAGCCCGGCCCGGCCCGAATTTCTTTTTGAAGCCCGGCCCGGCCCCGAATTTTTTTTGAAGGCCCGGCCCGGCCCGAATTTTTTTTTTGAAGCCCGGCCCGGCCCGATTTTTTATACGAAACCCGGCCCGGCCCGAAGATTTTTTTTTGTAGCCCGGCCGGCCCGGTTGTAAAATTTCGTTTTATTCTTAATTATTCAATCTTAAGCACTGTTTTGTGCGCTTCTGGTTAAAAATAAAAGTCGTCTTCTGCTTCTTTTGTCTTTAATTCGAAGTTGCGCATTCAAAGAAAGGCTCTGAAGGCAGCGAGACTCTACCGACTCCTAAAAGCCAAACATCATTCAATAATAATAACATACACAAATTGATCTCCACATAATCGGCGTTGAAATGAAGCGGCATTCCTCGGATGACCACAAAAGTAGGTATCTTCTGGGAGATTGCGAGATGGCCCGGGCCGTTTTCAAAATTTTTTGAAGCCCGGCCCGGCCCGAAAAATTTTTTTTCGAAGCCGGCCCGGTGAAGTTTACAGCCCGGCCGCGGTTGTAAAATTTCGTTCTGAAGATATTGAAAATGCTGCACGAAAAATTTGGCATCGCAATTTTTCGTGTCGGGACCAAAAAACGGAACCGGGCTTCGGGCCGAAATTCAAAATCTTGGGCCCGAAGCCTCGGCCCGAAAAAAACGTCGAGCCCTAAAGCCCGGCCCGGTAAAAGGTAGACCCGGCCCGTTTTCAAAATTTCCAAAGCCCGACCCGGTTGCCATGTCTGGTCGAAAGGGCCACTTTTTTGTAAAGTAAAGTAAAAACTTTTTCCATGCCTATGTATAACATAGTAAAAAAATGAAAAAAAGTCATAAAAATTTTTAAAAATTGTGAAAAAAATTGATTTTAATCCAAATTTTTTGATCATTTTGGAAGTTTCATCTTTTCAAATTGGTCAGCGATAAGGGTCAGAAATTTGGCGATGAAACTGTTGCAGCTCTTACTGTTCCTGAGCTTTCCGTTGATCAAGGGTTATGTCAGAAAGTTTCCAAAGGAACGTAAGTTATGGAAATAAAAGTACCATTTGCTTTTCCTGGCCCTGGCTTCGCAGCCTGCGCCCACTGCAGCATGGGAATACTTAGTTTAGGCTTATTTTATGCTTATTTCAGGCTTAGGCTTAGCCTCCGGGTTAGGTTTAGGATCAATTTTGGCCTGAGCCTAATGTGCTGCGAAAAATGGGCGCAGGCTGCGAAACCGGGGCCAAAAAAATGGAAGCTTTTCAAAATTTTATATGAAAATCTCACAAGGGAGGGCTTCCAAGTGCGGCGCTCAGATTTTCTCTAAATTTTGCAATCGCTTTGCGGATAGGCCAAATATATACGTTTTTTACATTAATCAATTCTTCAAAGTTTTAGCTTGCGATTTGCTAACAAGGGAAGTACCCCAAGTGCGACGCTCAGGTTTTCTTTAAATTTTGCACACACGCCAGGAATAGGCCACATTTTAATTCCTGAAAATTTTAGCTCGCGCATTGCAGGCGCAGCCGAGATATTCAACGATCTTTGCGGACAAGAGAGTACGCGAAATGCGGAGAGCGGTCAGAGAGAAAAATACTTTTTGGCCATATCTTTGCCAGTTTTATGCGGAAAAATTAATTTTTTTGTGGATAGATTACACTCTACGGTAGAAATAGGCATGAAACTTTTTAGTCCAAAATTCGCTGGAAAATATCACTTTTTTTTTAACTTTGGACCTCAAAATATTGGTCGTTCAGGTCAAAATTCCTTTTTACAAGAGAAGTACCCCAAGTGCGACACTCAGATTTGCTTTACATTTTGCACACACGCCAGGCATAGGCCACGTTTTAATTCCTGAAAATTTTTGCTCGCGCTTTGCAGGCGCAGCCGAGATACTCAACGATCTTTGCCAACAAGAGAGTACGCGAAATGCGGAGAGCGGTCAGAGAGGAAAACACTTTTTGGCCATATCTTGGCCAGTTTTGGATGGAAAAAGTTGATTTTTTGTGGAAACATTACACTCTACAGTAGAAATAAGCATTTAGTCCAAAATTCGCTGAAAAGTATCGCATTTTTTTAAACTTTGGACCTGAAAATATTGGTCGTTCAGGTCAAAATTCCTTTTTACAAGGGAAGTACTCCAAGTGCGACACTCAGATTTGCTTTACATTTTGCACACACGCCAGGCATAGGCCACGTTTTAATTTCTGAAAATTTTAGCTCGCGCTTTGCAGGCGCGGCCGAGATATTCCACAATCTTTGCGGTGGAGAGAGCACGCGAAATTCGGAGAGCGGTCAGAGAGGAAAACACTTTTTGGCCATATCTTTGCCAGATTTGGATGGAAAAAGTTGATTTTTTGTGGAAACATTACACTTTACGGTAGAAATAGGCATGAAACTTTTTAGTCCAAAATTCGCTGAAAAATATCACATTTTTTTAAACTTTGGACCTGAAAATATTGGTCGTTCAGGTCAAAATTCCTTTTTACAAGGGAAGTACCCCAAGTGCGACACTCAGATTTGCTTTACATTTTGCACACGCGTTAGATACGGTAGCAATAGATTTTCTATGCCATAGTCCACAAAAAATGGCGCTTCAAACTAAAAATCCGGGTCGTTTCTGCAAAACGCGAGGTAGGAGTCTCGAATATTTTTTTAAAAAAAATTAATCTGAATCTGTGCCAAGTTTTATCAAAATCTGAGCGTCGCACTTGGAGCAGTTCTCTTTTAAGTTGTAGCCCTTTTCCAAACGTTTTTTTTTACATTATATTTTCGCCTTCAGTGATCAACAAGGCCTCCTGTAAGACGCTCCTCAGCGACAGTTATCAAAACTACGTGGATTTGGGCTACGATGAACAGAAAAAGGAGGTGATTTATTCGATCAAAAGAGGACACGACGAGAAGATTCAAGGAGCATTCAACGCATCGGATTGGAGAAGATGCTCCATCTTCAGCGATCCCCAAAATTACATTGTTTGTAGTAGTGGAAATGGATTGACCGTTGTGAAGTACGATGATTTTTTTGGGGAAATTTTGGTTTTGAATTTTTTTTTTGATTTTTTTATTTTTTCTTTTTGATTTTTTTTTTTTTTTAATATTTTTAGTGGTGACAAACAAGTTCATTTCAAGCCAAGTTCGGAGCCAGATCCAACTGGATTTGTTCTGGTTCAAGGCGAAAAAAGAGTCATCCAATGGGGCGCTGCGTCGGCGATCGATGTTGAGCAAATCCATTTTAATCAAACAGAAGGTACGGTATTTCATTCACATCAGTTTTTGATTGCCAAGGTGCGCAAATTTTGTTCAGCTCAAAAAAAGGTGGAATCGAAAAAGTTTTTTTTTTTGGGGTCTCATTGAACATTTTTATGGAGAATACCCCAAGTTCAGACCTTCTTTTAAAGGGACAGTGCAGCTACTTTTCAATCGCGCTTTTTACGACATGGAAACGAAATGTCAAAACAGTTTTTTTATGTCCTGCAGCGAAAACAAAGGCGGCAGACTTGCAAGCACTAAAATTGTTACGAGTGAACATGTAGAATGTCACCATTATTTTTTTTCCGTTGTTATTGGCACAGTAGGCGAAGCAACTTTTTTGACATTTCGTTTCATACGCCGTAGAAAGCGCAAAATGAAATGAAAGTGAAAAAAAATGTTTGGAAAAATTTTTTGTCTACAGTCTGATTACCGACAGAAAAAAAATTAGGCTCGCAATCTACATGCTTACTAGTACTGGGCGCTAGAGAGACTTTTGGTGTCTGCAATGTGCAAAAAAAAGTGAGGGTGCGAGCGACGGCCGAAAAAAACCTATTTTTTCCTCCAAATCGCAAGAAATTGCACAGTGCAGAGGGCACTTTTGTTTTTGCACTGTGCATGTGCGAAACAAACGTACTGCCCCTTTCAAGGGCCAGTACAACTACTTTTGAATCGCGTTTTTACGGCGTATAAACGAAATGTCCAAAAAGTTTCTTCGTCTACTGTACCAATAACAACAAAAAAAAATAATGGTGACATTCTACATGCTTCCTAATAATTATTTTACTGTTTGCAACTCTGCGGCCTTTGTTTTTGCTGCAGGGCATAAAAATTTTTTTTTGACATTTCGTTTCACACGCCGTAAAACGCGCAATTCAAAAGCAGCTGTTCCAGCCCTTTAATGCAACGTGGAAAAATTAAGCTCAGAACTTGAGGCAAACATATCTATGGTTTTTGGCTTGTCTCCGCACATATTTCAGCTTGTTGTTGGCTCAGAACGACATTATGTATATGTATTGTACAGTGAGTCTCAAGAAATATTCCAGAAATTTTTTGGTATATACGTATGTTACTAGTCTATATAAACCCTGCCGCCTTAGTTTTTGCTGCAGGACATACAAAACCTTTTGTTCCCTACGCCGTAAAAAGATCAAAATTGCAAATTTTTTTTTTTTTTTTTTTTTTTTTTTTTTTGTCATTTTGTTTCCTACGACATAACATGGAAATTATTTTTGAACGCCTAAACTACCATTTCCCCGCGAATCCTTTAATTTGTGGTATGTTTCAGACCTCGGCGTCTGCAAGATGAATGATGCCGAGCTGAATCAAACCTGCCCATTTTTGGCGCCGGATCTCTACGAAAGCCAACTTTTTGATCGATCCCATCCAAAAATGGTAACTCGTCCATAACACCCATACTAAATATATGAATACCGCGGTATTTTCAGTACGGAGGAATCGTCGATGGCGACGACTTTTTCACTTCGCAATTGGAGTTTTGGTATCCGGCAGTGTTTTTCGAGGGGATCATTGTGCTGATTTCAACCCAAAGCAAGGGATATGGGGTTGTGGTGGATCAGAAGACATCGTAAGTTGAGGAAATTGACGTGGAAAGGCCATGTCTAACTAAGGACAGGGCACGTCAAATCGAAAAAGCTAGAGAGAGGGAAGTCTTTTTTTTGGCGATTCGTCTTTGACACTTCGCAACATGTGCGAAAAATTATTTTCTTAGCTGCCGCCTTTTGTCGTTGATTTACGTGTATAGCGAGTATTTGACGGAAAACGGCAAAATAACCGCGTCCCGACATTTCGGGTCAGCGACAACTCGGGTCAACCACATATCATACGTAGGAGTAAAATTCGGATTTTTTTCGCTTCGAGACATAGGAAAAAGATTGTTTATTGAGTTAAAGTGGTTCAAAATTTTGAAAGGTTTTCGCTGCGGGATATAAAAAAAGATTTTTTATTGAAAATTGACCCGAGCTGTCACTGACCCGAGTTGCCGTAGCGCCAAAATAACTGCCAAAACATAATAAAATAATTTTTTTCAACAATTTGCGATATTTTTCAGCGAATTTTAACAAGAAATGGCAAATTTAGATACCCAAAAATTTAATTTTCTTCGATGTTGCGAAGTGTCAAGGAGCCAACTTGAACACTTTCCTTTTCGATTTGACGTGCACCGTAGAAGGTAATGTTTCAACTGAAAATCAATTTTTTTGCGGACAGAACGGGCAAATTTATGGCCAAAAAGTCTTTTTCTCTCTGTCCGTCTCCGCATTTCGCGTGCTCTCTCCACCGCAAAGATTGTGGAATATCTCGGCTGCGCCTGCAAAGTGCGAGCTAAAATTTTTAGGGATTGATTTGTGGCCCAGGTGAACTCTCTTTGCCAAATTTGAAGTGAAGCAAAATGTCGGCGGTTGAGATATTGCACATGACAAAAAATACGTTTTTTGGTAATTTTCTTCAAAAATTTTTCGAAATTTTTGAAAAAAATATGATAACACGTTGAGGACTTGCGTTTTTAACCTAACTAAGGCTTAATAAAATGGAATAAGCAGTGATTTTCTTCCATTTTTCAGTGAATGCTACTACCTGGTGGACTACAAGAGCATTGATGAGGAGAGGAATATGCTTGGCCGAGATGACCAATTCACGCAAAAGGCACTCGGCCCGTTGAATCCGGCCCACAAGTCGGTTCGAATCCCGATTTTTGAGAACAAAAAGCAAGTCGAAGTGTTCAGAGAAGGCCTCAAAGATACGATCGATTACATTGCACTCCGCGGTCAGAAATTCACACATTATGGATCATTCCATTTGAACATGATGGTGTTTTCGGTTGCCTGTTTTTTGAGTGGATTGGTCATGTGCAGTGGATTGACGGTGAAAAATGGTAAGAAAAATTTTGAAAAAAAGTCGTGGTGGGACCAAAAATTCAAAAAATTTTTGGGATTTAATTTGACTTTTTTTTAGCTGGAGCTTACGACACGATCAATGCGAAGCCTTTCCATATCCAGGACATTGCTCGAGAGAAATTTTACGCTGAGCTTATGGCCGGTAAAAACTATGTGGGAAACACTTTGTCCAAAAAAGGAAACACGGAGAAAACGAGCACTACCGAATAAAAAATGAGTTTTTGAGATGAAAAATATATTTTTGGAGTGATTACGGGTACCCTATAAATTCTCTACATTTACAATGCAACGTTTTTTAAAATAAAAAATTTTAAAAAGGTTTCTGATGAGAGTGGGATTCGAACCCACGCCTCCGAAGAGACTGGTGCCTTAAACCAGCGCCTTAGACCACTCGGCCATCTCACCACGGTCGTCCTCTCTCTTCGTTTCGCTCCAAATATTTCGCCAAAAGGAGTGCACTTATTTTATTGATGAACTAAATAAATACTATAGCAATAAATACTCACAATCTTGTGTGTTTTGCAATTTCGGCGGAAAAATTGATCTTACATTGGATTTAAAGACCTTTCCGGGCGAAGAATTGTGTTTACAGTAGATTTTTTTGAATAATTTTACAATAAAGTGGAAAAATATTAAAATAGAAGATATAAAAGACGCTTCTATGAAGTGATCTCCCACTCCTTGTCCAGACGATCCAAAAATTCCGAGCAAGCGAAACGAGCGCGTTTTGCCGGACAAATTTTCATCAATTTTCGGATCTTCGGCAAAAATAATGGCAAGAAGTTTCGGAAAACGATCGGATCTTCGGCGGCAATACGTTCAATTAAAATGGCGACAACTTCGGATTGCGCGATGGCTCGGAGGTCCAGATCGGAGAGTTGGGTCTTCTGGAATTTGAAAAATTACTTTTACATTGTTTAGGAAGTGATATATTTGAGAAAAAGTTACAGTACTCCAAGTGGGGTTGGACAATGTAAATGGAATTTCGAGTAAATAACAAGCATGGATGTTAAAGTATTCAATCAAAGTTGTGGACTGCGTTATGCACAAACCGATGAGATATGGCCTTTCAAAGTTCAAAAAATCTCAATTTCGGAAAATTTTGGAAAAAATAAAAATACAGTATGAACAAACATCATGCATTTACTTTATCGTCAAAAATCTGAGACTGCATTATCGATATACAACTAATTAAAGGGTCAGAACGGCTATATACTTTTGAATTGCGCTTTTCACGGCGTGTGAAACGAAATGTCGAAAAAGTTTTTTGTCCGGCAGCGAAAACAAAGGCAGTAAAATTGCAAACAGTAAAATAATTATTAGTAAGCATGTTGAATGTCACCATTATTTTTTTCCGTTGTTATTGGCACAGTAGACAAAGAAATTTTTTTGACATTTCGTTTCCACGTCGTAAACAGCGCGATTGAAAAGTAGTTGTACTGTCCTTTTAAAAGAAGGTCTAAACTTGATGTATTCTCCATAAAAATGTTCAATGAGACCCAAAAAAAAAAACTTTTTCGATTCCACCTTTTTTTGAACTGAACAAAATTTGCGCACCTTGGCAATCAAAAAGTGCGAAGAATTGCGCAAAAAGGTGAAATGCATTTTGTCTTTTTTCGCTGTTTGTTGCTCCACGTCAAAATGAAAATAGAGTAAAAAAGGAATTTCGTCAAACTTGTTACAAAATATCAAAATTGATTAGTTTTGAGACGAAATGCAACAATTGATCGGAACAATAACAATTTTCCAAAATTTATCGCAAAATATGTGCAAATAATGAACCATGTACACAATGAGGACCAGAGGTGGTTACCAAAATCCTTGTGCATACATCCAAAGCCGTCTGAACTTACCGTTCTCAGATCCGAAAACGCCGAAGTAAAGCAAAAAGAGATAAATAGGTGAATTTTTAACTCAAACTAGTTATAAAAAGCCTAAATCAAAAGATTTAGAAACATTAAATACCACGAAGGAAGAGTTCATTGTGCATCAACTAAAGTTTTCCGTACAACAACACTATATTAAAGTATATCTTTCTGACAAGGATATCATTCAATAGGACTTAATTATATTCAGATTGTTAAAATTAAATAAGACAAAATCTTAGATGTTTACTGGATAGATTCATTCAACTTCCAAACATTTTTCTCGAAAAAAGAAAGCTAACCAATAATCTTGTGGCATTTCGTCAAAAATCAATAAAGCGCGCATCGCCACGAGTTTGACGAAATTCCCTTTTTATTCTGACGTGCGCTTGTGTATTTTTCTATTTTTTGTCATAATCAAAGGCAAAAAAACTGTGTCATTTGCAGACATGGCAAAACGGGCCGGGCCCGGTGCCCTTCGGGCCCCTGGCCCGGCCCCGGCCCTTTTTTTTGTTTGAAGGTTTTACTTTAAACTAACATCATGACGTTGTTCGCAGTACTCGAATTAGTCCTAAAACGTTTTAAAATTTAAAAATCGATCAACCCATACCCAAGATATTGTTGATTTTTTTTTTTGATATTATCCATGATTTGTCTTTCGGCGAAAAAGATGTTCAGATATTGGAAATATATGCAAAAAAACTGAAAAGCATCAAAAATTTGAAGATTCGGAAATGATAATCAGAACCTGAAATTTTTTGTCCCAAATTTTGGTTTATTTGATTTTTTTAAAGGTCGAAAAATCGAACCACAGGTGTTCATGTCATAAGAGTGAATAAAATACTTCAGATGGCTGCTCGATTGTCAAATCCATCGTCGAAATCCCGGAGAAAGAAAGAGAAACTTTAAACAACCGTAGTCAAAAAAATTTTTTTTGCGAAAAAATTACAACAAAATGCCAAAAAAAATTGGCACCTAAATTTTTCGTTGCAATACAATTTTTTTTCTGAAAAAAAGGGCCGGGCCGAGAGGGCCCAAAAAAACATAGGCCCTCGGCTCGGCCCGTTTAGAGTTGGGCCCGGCCCGGCCCTTTTCGAAATTTCCAAAGCCCGGCCCCCTTGCCATGTCTGGTCATTTGCCTTTTCCCCTCCCTACCTGCATGCCATCCACACTTTCAATCGAATTCATTGGTTTGATGTGCATCTTTTTCACGAACGGATTGGCCCTTGGACTCATCGGAGTGCACGGTCCGCTCTCCTCACTTCCGAACGACCCGGACTTCCCCAGATTGGCGCATTCAAAGTCGGATCGATCTCGGATGGACGACTTTCCGGCCAGTTGAAGTTCCAGCTCTTCCAGCTGGTCGAAGGCTCTCTCCACGAGCTGGTCGATCAGACGGATATACCGGTAATTTGGATTGGAGGCTCCTTGCTTTTTCGAGACTTTGGCGACGTCTTCTCTGCAAAAACAATTATTATGCACTAAAATTAGATCGGACGCAAGTGTGAAAATTTAACGCTTTGATAGCGCAAAGAACAGCGGTTTTCCACATATGTAACTGGCAAGTTGTAGGACGACTTATGAGTTTGTAGGGATAACAATGACAACAATGTCGCACGTCAAATCGAAAAGGGAAGTCTTCAAGTTGGCGATTCGTCCTTGACACTTCGCAACATCGAAGAAAAGTAATTTTTTGGGTATTTAAATTTGATTCCGAAGCAAAATTTGCATTGTGCGGTTTTTGAGAATTTGCACTGTGCGGTTTTTGAGAATTTGCACTGTGCGGTTTTGAGAATTTGCACTGTGCGGTTTTTGAGAATTTGCACTGTGCGGTTGGAAAATCGCGAAAAAACGGCTTCGCACAGTGCATTTCGACCCAAAAACATCATTTTGCACGGTGCATTTTGCATTTTTTGCCTTACGTCGCGCGCGATTCCCAATTTTCTCAGCGACAAATCATTTTTTCGGCGTGCGACAAACTTTGGGAGCGCGATAAATTCTCAGGACTTTTTGCGCCGAGTGGTACTCGGGCCATAAAATTTGATCGCTGATGTCGCGGCACTCGCCGAAAAGTGCATGTCGCTGGGGTAAAAACGAGAAATCGCCGCGACGGCCGCGAAATTTTTGAGAAAAATGCACCGTGCAAAATTGTTGGGACTTTATGGCGCAAGCAGTATCAGTCTGTCGGGAAAATACTGTGGATTTGTCGCATTAAGGGGAAAAGGACAAAATTAACAAAGGTATAATAACTATAGTATTAAAGTATTAAAAATGGCCCGTAAAAGAACTATACGGAGTCAATCCGAAGAACGTTCAATTCAAGAGGCTAGAAAGAAAAGAAAAGTCCAACAACAAAGAGCTAGGCGTGCTATGCAGCGTGAAATTAATGAACCTGGACCATCATCGTCATCTATTCTTCCTAATTTCCAATCTATTCCTCGATTAGTAATTGAACCTGGACCTTCATCGTTATCAAATTCCCCAAATAGACTTTTTCCGGCTGTCGCTCGCACCCAGACCTTTTTACGCACAGTGCAAACGCCAAAAATCTCTTCAGCGACGGACTTTTAGTCCGCTCGTAAAGTCGCTTTGGAGATTTTTGCGACATGCACTGTGCGAAAGCAAAAATTCACTTTGCACCGTGCAATTTCTGGCTTTGCGCACCGTGCAATAGGCTTTTTTCGGCTGTCGCTCGCACCCTGACAGTTTTTTGCGCCGTGTATATCGCCAAACCCACTCCAGCGACTTTGCGGACGGAGTAGAGACTCCATCGCCACTTACTTTGTCGGCTCTCCTTGCTTTGCCAGCTCAAACACCGTCTGCAACTTGATCGCCTTGCTCGCCACCGACAGTCGATACAAATTGGCGGGTTGATCGCCGTGGATCAGCTTTTGCAGAAGGTACTTCAACGCCGGGCGCACATCGAATTCGTCCGCGACACAATTGATCCCATCCAGACACGCGACAAGGACTCCCATTTGTTTTGGCGACAAGTTGGAGGCCAGCGGTTTGTCGCCCTGCGGGCAGGCGAGCGTCCGAGTGATGGACTCGCCCAATTGGGAGGAGTGAACTTGGCCAACGAGGAGTTGGGAAAAGAGTTGGAGAAGAGCTTGCGCCGACATTAGACCGGAGATAATCTCGTCCATAGAGACGGCGCTGAAAATGGGATTTGATTAAAAAAAAAGGGGGGGGGTGTTCGCGACGGTGCGACGCTCGGATTTTGGATGAAACTTGAGATAAATGTAGAATAATGCTTTACAAGAGATATGCTAGATTTTAGCCCGCGTTTTGCAGAAACAAACGTGACTTTTGGGTCGAAAATTGACAAAAATGTGACATTTTTTTGCAAATTATGGTATAAAAAGTTTCGTACCGATTTTTACTGTAGAGAGTAATGTTTCCACAAAAAATCATTTTTTTCCGCACAAAATTGGCAAAGATACGGCCAAAAAGTGTTTCTCTCTCTAACCGCTCTCCGCATTTCCCGTACTCTCACGCCGAGAAAGATTATTGAATATCTCGGCTCTTCCAGTAAAGTGCGAAGTTTTCAAAATTTGATATGTGACCTATGTGAAAGAAGTATGCAAAATTTAAAGCAAATCTGAGCGTCGCATATTCCACAATCTTTACTGTCGAGAGAGCACGCGAAATGCGGAGACGGACAGAGAGAAAAAGACTTTTTGGCCATATCTTTGCCCGTTCTGTGCGCAAAATATTGATTTTCAGTTGAAACATCACTAAATCGAAAAGGAAAGTCTTCAATTTGGCGATTCGTCTTTGACACTTCGCAACATTGAAGAAAAGTAATTTTTTGGGTATCTAAATTTGCCATTTTTTGTTAGAATTTGCTGAAAAGTATCGCAAATTGTTGAAAAAAATTATTTTATTATGTTTTGGCAGTTATTTTGCCGTCAAATACTGGCTATAAACGTAAATCAACAGAAAAAAGTTGGCAGCTAGGAAAATAATTTTCGCACGTGTTGCGCAATGCCAAACCACGATATGCCAAATCGCTGAGTTCCCCCTCTCTTTCTTTTTCGATTTGAGGTGCGTCGCAGGTCGAGATTTTGCGCTCAACGGGATTTTTTCAACACAAAAATTGGCATTCTGTTTCCCTCTTATTAGAGAGTCCGAAAAATCCGTCGCGATGACGGATTTTTTTGGACCAGACAAGACGAAAGGCGAAATATTGCGCAAAATGAAGAGATTTTTTATCTCGAAACTGACTCCATAGATCGACTTTCCCATGTTGGGCTCAAAAAAATCGCCGTCTTCTACAGTATGTTCCTATGTAACTTCGGCGCTACGGCAACTCGGGTCGGCGACAACTCGGGTCAACGATATATCATACATAGGAGTAAAATTCGGCGTGGATTTTGAAAACCTCAGTCATTTTTTGTGAAATTTTCATTTTTTCAAAATGAAAAATGTCAAGTCCAGCTTCAAATTTGTGTATGAAGTAACCCCCATTCTACCCCGACTTCAATGTATAATCAAATTATCTTTGGAGCAAAAATTTCTTTTTGGCGTGGATTTTGAAAATCTCAGTCATTTTTTGTGAAATTTTCATTTTTTCAAAATGAAAAATGTCAAGTCCAGCTTCAAATTTGTGTATGGAGTAACCCCATTCTACCCCGCCTTCAATGTGTAATCAAATTATCTTTGGAGCAAAAATTTCTTTTCGACCTGAAACAGAATGCCAAGAACTTTTCATTGCTTGAGGGCTTTTATTTAATTTTTTTTGATGTGCGTCGCACTTGAAATTCTTCCTTTGCAAGGAACACTTACCGATCAGCCTGAGCGACTTTTTCCGTTCCTTTCGGTCGAAAAACGAAGACATAGTTGAACTGAATCTTGCTCATCTCCGCCTCGAGATCGATGCTCTTGTTTTGCGGCGATTTGGAGCTTTCGATCTGGAAAATCTGATGACACATGATCTTGAGTTCCGTTAGGTCCAAGTGGCGGCAGTTCTCTTTCACAACGACATGAACCTCTCCGATGTCGCCGTTCAGGTCGACAGAGTTGGGCACGAATTTGGCGATCAGTTTGCGGATCGGAAGGAGGCTGAGGCAGCTGAAAAAGGTGCTGCATGTCAAATCGAAAAAGCAAGAGGGACATCAACGGGCCGCCCCGGCCGGGCCAACGAAGATTTGAAACGGCCAGTGGGCCCGCCCGGCCCGGAAGCCATGTTTATCCCCTGTAAAGCGCGAGTTAAAATTTTTAGAAACGATATGTGTTGTAGTTACAACGAATGATCGAGATTGATAGAAAACAAGAGCGTCGCACGTTAAATCAAAAAAGCAAAAGAGAGGGAACTGTTCAAAGAACGTGTATCATCCTTCTTTACAACGTATGTGGATGGGCTCCTCGGGAAACGTTCTTCACGCAATATTGCTCTGATACGAAGACAATCTCCAATTTCATTGAAGGTTTCCATTCATCGATGTCCTCTTTCTTCCGTACCAAACACCCGGCTTTGGCGCAGTTTGTATTTTTTATGAGGTACATTTAAAAAGTGACGGCTTCAAAATGCGACGCACGTCAAATTGAGAAAGCAAAGGAACTCTTTGACATTTCGTCACAAATTTGGGATCCGAGAAATCTTTTTTTGGCCGATTTCTTGTCCAATTTGGTAAAAACCAGGTCTTTTTTGACAAAGTGTACCATTCTCAAGCTATATGGATTCTTTTCAGACTTGTTTCGACCGGTAATACCTAGCGGTAAAATTTTAAAATAATTTTTTCGATAAATCTTAGGACGAAAAGCCAATTTGAAGAGTTCCCTTCTCAATTTGACGTGCATCGCAACATCGGAACGACGAATCTCAAGAAACCTACAAATTTGACTTGGTTTGACCGGTAATAGCTAGCGGGAAAATTAAAAGTGGTTTCTGCAAAACGCGATTTCAAACGTTGCAAAAGTCATCAAAAAATCACTTGTTCTCACAGGGGAAGCACTCCAAGGCGACGCATGTCTAATTAAGAAAGCAAGAGGGAGGGAACTGTTCAAGTTGACATTTCGTCACAAATTTGGGATCCTAGAAATCTTTTTTGACCGATTTCTTGTCCAATTTGGTAAAAACCAGGTCTTTTTTTGACAAAGTTTACCATTCTCAAGCTATATGGATTCTTTTCAGACTTGTTTCGACCGGTAATACCTTGCGGGAAAATTTTTAAATAATTTTTCCGATAAATTTTTGGACGAAAAGCCAATTTGAAGAGTTCCCTTCGCAATTTGACGTGTGTTGTAAGGAAAAGAAATCGAAGAAAACGTTTGGGAATTTGGAATGGAAAAATATTTCAACAAAAAAGTTATGTATTACGTATTTTACAATAAAAAAAGGAAAAATCTCTACTGATGGGAGTGGGATTCGAAAAAATGTGACATTTTTTTGCAAATTTTGGCATATATGTGCGTATTAGTAAAAGGATCGATTTACAGAGGAAGTACTCCGAGTGCGACGCTCAGATTTTGAAGAAACCTGGCACAAATTTAGCTCAATTTTTTCCGTGACATACACAAGATTTTTAACTCGCGCTTTGCAGAAACAACCGAGATTTTTAGATCAAAAGTTGGCAAAAGTGCTTTTTTGCAAATTTTGGCACGAAAAGTTTCTTACCATTTTCTACCGTAGAGATATATTACAAAAAAAAGAAAAATATTCTACTGAAACCATTAGCGAGACTCGAAAAACAACCGGTCGAAAGATGGAAAAAAATGCAACAGTATTTTGCAAATTTTGGCATATATGTACGTAAAGTTTCACGTCCATTTCCACCGTACACGAGATTTTACAACAAAAAAAAGGTTCTGATGAGAGTGGGATTCGAACCCACGCCTCCGAAGAGACTGGTGCCTTAAACCAGCGCCTTAGACCACTCGGCCATCTCACCACAACATCCGAGGTTCTGATTTACTTTTTCGGTTTGAAGAGTTCGGAAAAATAACAGCCTTTACATTCAGTATATATACTACTGTCAATGAAATACGCATAAGAAAGATTTTAAGCTCGCGCTTTGCAGAAAAACGGAGATTTTTAGATCGAAAGTGACATTTTTTTGTGGATTTTGGTATGAAATTTGTGTCTACAGTAGCGGGTAGTGTTTTCACATAAAACGAATTTTTTTCGAACGAAATTATGAGAGATAGAGCCAAACAGTGTTTTCTAATGAAAATAAAGTTTTATCACATTTGGCATAAATTTACAAGGAAAGTACCAATTGAAAGTCGAAAAAATGTACTTTTTTTGCGAGTCTTGGCATGAAAACTTGTATGTCTGTTTCTACAGTAGGGGGTAATTTTCCACAAAAATCAATTTTTCCGCACAAAACTGGCAAAGTTACGGCTAAAGAGTGTTTTTTTCTCTGACTGCTCTCCGCGTTTCGCGTGCTCTCTAAAAAAGGATCTTTGAATATCACGGCTGAGCCTGCAAAGCGCGAGCTAAAACTTTCAGGAATTGATAACTGGTCTATCCCCGGCGTGTGTGCAAAATTTAAAGAAAATCTGATCACCGCACTTGGGCGGGGCTTCCCTTACGCTAATCAGCGCAAGAATTCGTGAGACTTTTTGCACTGTGCGGGCATTTATTTTTCCTGTTTTGCACTGTGCAAGTCACCGTCGCAAAAGACGAATCGCTGGACGTCGGAAGAAGGCGCCTTTGCACTGTGCATCTCCAATTCAAAGAAATGGCGACAACGAAATGGTTGTCTCAGCGACAAAATTTATTGCGACAACCTTTGTCGCTGATCAATTTGCGGGAAATGCGTACGTCGCAGCGACTTTACTTTTCAGCGATAAAGATTTTTGGCGACGATTTGTCGCCTTTGCTCCGTTCGTTGCACCGTGCAAGACACAAGACGTCGGGAAAAGCGACAAAACTCTGCACTGTGCGGAGAGAGAAAAAGCACAGTGCAAACGAATGACTTGCACAGTGCAAAAGAATGACTTGCACAGTGCAAACGAATGACTTGCACAGTGCAAACGAATGACTTGCACAGTGCAAATGAAAGACTTGCACAGTGCAAATGAATGACTTGCACAGTGCAAATAAATGACTTGCACAGTGCAAACGAATGACTTGCACAGTGCAAACGAATGACTTGCACAGTGCAAACGAATGACTTGCACAGTGCAAACGAATGACTTGCACAGTGCAAATGAATGACTTGCACAGTGCGAAGAAGTCTCACAAATTCTTGCGCCGACTAGTACTATGCATTTTATACATAGCAATTTTAGGACTGCCATGAAGTTCCATCCATTTAGACGGCATTGCCAATCATTACGACTACAGCTATCCAATTGTTGATAGCAAAAGCCATTTTGATTGTAAGTTCGTCAAGATTTATCGATGCTTTTGGATGTCCAGACTCTTTACAATTTAACCGACAATTCTAGGCCTCAGACATGGCAAGGGGGCCGGGCTTTGGAAATTTTGAAAAGGGCCGGGCCGGGCCCAACTCTAAACGGGCCGGGCCGAGGGCCTATCTTTTTTTTGGGCCCCCTCGGCCCGGCCCCTTTTTTCAAAAAAAATTTTTGTCTTGCAGCGAAAAATTTAGGTGCCAATTTTTTTTGGCATTTTGTTGTAATTTTTTCTCAAAAAAATTTTTTGACTACGGTTGTTTAAAGTTTCTCTTCTTTTTTCAAGGATTTCGACGATGGATTTGACAATCGAGCAGCCCATCTGAAGTATTTTATTCACTCTTATGACATGAATACCTGTGGTTCGATTTTTCGACCTTTAAAAAAATCAAATAAACATCAAAATTTGGGACAAAAAATTTCAGGTTCTGATTATCATTTCCGAATCTTCAGATTTTTGGTGCTCTTCAGCTTTTTGCATATATTTCCAATATCTGAACATCTTTTTCGCCGAAAGACAGATCATGGATAATATCAAAAAAAAATCAACAATATCTTGGGTATGGGTTGATCGATTTTTAAATTTTAAAACGTTTTTGGACTAATTCGAGTACTGCGAACAACGTCATGATGTTAGTTTAAAGTAAAACCTTCAAACAAAAAAAAGGGCCGGGGCCGGGCCGGGCCGGGCCGGGCCGGGCCGGGCCCAAGGTACCCCGGGGCCGGGCCGGGCCGGGCTTTGGAAATTTTGAAAAGGGCCGGGCCGGGCCCAACTTTAAACGGGCCGGGCCGGGGGCCCGAAGGGCACCGGGCCCGGCCCGTTTTGCCATGTCTGCTAGGCCTAATCGCACCTAAGGGAGGTCTTCAACGACGAACAACCTTTGAAGCCGCCTGCAATTCCTTGGCTTACATTGCTTTCCACAACGAAGAACACACAATTTCCCAGAGATTCTGCTTGAAGTCCTTGCCGAACGAGTTGACCAGATGTCGGAAGCAAGCACTCCCAGTTCCAGCGACGAATGGCGACGAATGGGACAAAAGTTCGTTGAAGAAGGAGAAAATGTCATATGCCAACACTTCGCTTGACGGATTGGTTGGGGCATTGCTAAAGGAACAATGAAATATTAATACTACTCGCGTTGTACTAGACGGGCCAACAGCCTTGACATTGCATAGTGCGCTATCGCGCGAAAAAATTGTCGCACGGCGACGACTAAAGTTCACAGTGCACGCCGACCACGCACAGTGCGAAATTAATTGTTTTGAAGTAGCACAGCGCGTCAAATCGAATAACAAGACAGAGGGAAGTGTTCAAGTTGGCGATTCGTCTTTGGCACTTCGCAACATCGAAGAAAAGTAATCTTTGGGTATTTAAATTTGCCATTTCTTTTCAAAATTTGCTGATTTTTCTTCAATGTTACGAAGTGTCAAAGACGAATCGCCGACTCGAAGACTTCCCTCTCTCTTGTTATTCGATTTGACGTGCTGTGCTACTTCAAAACAATTCATTTCGCACTGTGCGTGGTCACCGTGCACTGTGAACTTTACTCGTCGCCGTGCAACAATTTTCCGGCTTTTTTCTTGATTTACGTCTACAGCCAGTATTTGACGGGAAACGGCAAAGTAACTGCCAAAAAAATAAAAAAAAATAATTTTTTCTAAGAATTTGCGATACTTTTCAGCAAATTCTAACAAAAAATGGCGAATTTAGATACTCAAAAAAATTATTTTTCTTCAATGTTGCGAAGTGTCAAAGACGAATCGCCAACTTGAACACTTCCCTTTTCGATTTGAACTTCGCGGAGTCGATCGCACCGTGCAAAATCATGTCAAGCCCTTTTGGCCCGTCCAATAATGTTTCATTTGCCTTACCTAATAATTTGCCCCACCATTTCCGTCACCACCGTCGCGGCTTGCTTCAAGTTCCTGGCGCTAACGGAGATCTGGCTCGACGGAACGAAGCCCTCCACTTCTCGACGCGACCACTTTTGTAATGACGGGATAATTGTAGCGCAAATGATGAAAATACTAAAGTTGACTCCTAAAAATATTACAGTAGTCTCAACCAGGGGCGTAGCTGAGGATTAGTCGGTCTGGGGGGGGGGGGGGGACCTCAGGTAAAAAAATTAAAAATATATTTACCTTGGTCCCCCCTTACCCGTTTCTTTTTTTGCCGACCTCTGGCTGGGGGAGGGGTACCCCCATCCCCTCCCCAAACTACGCCCCTAATCGCAACAATGAAACGACCAAACCGTACCTAATGGTGACTCAGATATGGCATTTACAAAGTCAGCGATTTGCACAAGTAAGGTTGAGAGGATTTGCCGAGAGCAAGTCAACAGAAGGCCACAAAGTTCGTCGATGAATCCGACAAGGAGCTCGGCGACGCATTTTTGACTGTCGCTCCAGTTGGTCCAAGGAAGTTGCAGGGCCTTTCCTGAAACAAATTCGTGGGAAAAGCTTTGGTTGACAGGAGACTTTAAAAGTTTTTAGACTAATTCGAGTACTGCAAGCAACGCTATAAGGTTATTTTTCGTCTTCAAAGCCTGTATATGGCCAAGAAACAGAATGCCAAAAAATTGCCAAAATGGCGGGAAATTCAAAAAAAAAAAAAATTAGGGGCCGGGCCGGGCCTGAAAATCCTCAGGGCCGGGCTATGGGTTCCCAAGGGTCGGGCCGGGCCAATTTTTTCGGGGGCCCGGCAATGGGCCCCGAAGTACCAAAAGCCCGGCCCCCTAACCATGTCTGAATATCAAGTCGCCATTACTAAGATAGGATGAAAAGTTATCCGTTGGCAAGTAAGTTGCAGCGATGGGAGTATCACGCAAAAATAGCTCGTTTTTGACGGCCATATACATACGGGGGCAAAGTTGGTTGTTTTTGACCATATACGCCATTTAAAGGGACATATATTGGGAGAGAGGTCCAGGAGCAGACATGGCTCCTGGCCGGGCCGAAAAAATTTTTTGCCCGGCTCCGGGCCGTTTCGATGTCAGTTAACCCGGCAAATACAATATAGCATTACTAAGATAGGATGAAAAAATTGGTTAGAAAAGTGTTGTAAACCTTTTGAACATGATCGTAGATAGCTGTGTACAATTTCTTTGCCAGGCGTTCAGACTCAGAATTTTTATGATTACGGGCCGATTCCGGGCCGGGCCGACTGGCAGAGAAATTACACACAACTATATACGATCATTTTCAAAGGTTTACAACACTTTTCTAACAATTATTTTCATGCTATCTTAGTAGTGTTATATTATATTTGCCGGGTTAACTGATATCGAAACGGCTCAGAGCCGGGCAGAACTTTTTCGGCCCGGCCAGGAGCCATGTCCTGGACCTCTCTCCGAATATATGTCCTCTTAAATGGCGTATATGGTCAAAAACAACCAATTTTTCCCCCGTATGTATATGGCCGTCAAAAACAAGCAATTTTTGCGTGATAGTCCCATCGCTGCAACTTACTTGCCAACCGATAACTTTTCATCCTATCTTAGTAATGGCGACTTGATATTCACATATGGTTAGGGGGCCGGGCTTTTGGCACTTCGGGGCCAAAGGCCCGGCCCCCTTAAAAGTCGGCCCGGCCTTTTTCGAAATTTTCAAAGCCCGGCCCTGAGGATTTTCAAGCCCGGCTCGGCCCCTAAATTTTTTTAAATTTTTTTTGAATTTCCCGCCATTTTGGCAATTTTTTGGCATTCTGTTTTTTGGCCATATGCGGGCTATGAAGACGAAAAATAACCCTGTAGCGTTGCTTGCAGTACTCGAAGTAGTCTAAAAACTTTTAAAGTCTCCTGTCAGCCATAGCTTTTCCCACGAATTTGTTTCAGGAAAGGCGCTCAAAAACGAGCGATTTCGGCGTGATACTCCCATCGCCGCAACTTACTTGCCAACCGATAACTCAGTTTCGAAGGATCAACGCCAAATGTCGGATCCTCTTGGAGATAGTTTGCCAGATCCGTCAGCTCTTCCAATTTCTCATCCATTCGGCTTTGGTCGCAGAATTCCAACGCCTTCTGCCGATGCTGTAATCGACTGAGCAACGAGGGAACCGGTCGAGTTGAGGGGTTACTGAAGAAGCCAATGAGCCGGCTTTGAAGAACATTGATGAACGAAAATACGGTCTCTCCGATGGCAGTGTCTCGCTGACTCTCCTTTGAGGGAGCTGCGTCCGGGTCTTGTGGTACTGAAAGAGCAAATGTGGTCGATACCATTAGATACATAAAATGGATAAAACATTGACTAAGTTTAGAAAAGGGGGCATCAAAGGGCGACGCACGTCAAATCGAAACAGGGAAGTTTTGGCAATCCGTCTTTGACACTTCGCAACATCGAAGAAAAGTAATTTTTTTGGGTATCTAAATTTGCCATTTCGTGTTAGAATTCATCATTTGCGCTACAATTATCCCGTCATTACAAAAGTGGTCGCGTCGAGAAGTGGAGGGCTTCGTTCCGTCGAGCCAGAGCTCCGTTACGGCAGGAATTTAAAGGAAGCAGCGACGGTGGGGACGGAAATGGTGGGGCAAATTATTAGGTAAGACAAATAAAACTTTATTGGACGGCCCAAAAGGGCTTGACATGGTTTTGCACGGTCGCGCAGAACAATCGGCACAGTGCGAATGAAAACCGCACTGTGCGCGTCAAATCGAAAAGGGAAGTGTTCAAGTTGGCGGTTCGTCTTTGACACTTCGCAACATTGAAGAAAAATAATTTTTTGAGTATCTAAATTTGCCATTTTTTGTTAGAATTTGTCGAAAAGTATCGCAAATTGTTGGAAAAAATTATTTTATTGTGTTTTGGCAGTTAATTTTCCGTCAAATACTGGCTATAAACGTAAATCAACAAAAAAAGGCGGCAGCTATGAAAATAATTTTTCGCACGTGTTGCGAAGTGTCAAAGACGAATCGCCAACTAGAAGACTTCCCTCTCTCTCGAATTTGTCGGAAGGTATCGCAAATTGTTGGAAAAAATTATTTTATTTTATGCCAGTTTCCACAGTATAAAAGAATGTTCACACAGAGAATCACTTTTTTCGCTCAAAACTGGCAAAGATATAATTAAAAAGCCTATTGCACGGTGCACAAAGCGAGAAATTGCACAGTGCAAAGTGAAGTTTTTGCAGAAATCACTCCAACAACCTGACTCATACGCTTGTATACACTTCTACAGTGTATACAAGCGAAGGCAACCTTTCCACAAAAAAATGAAATGTTTCCGCACAAAACTGTCAAAGATATGGCCAAAAGGGGGCTTTTTCTATGACCGCTCTCCGCGTTTTGCATTCTCTCTTAAAAATCGTTGAATATTTCGTTAAAATTTTCAAAAATTGATATGCGACCAAACTGTATGTGCAAAATAAAAAAAAAACCGAACGTCGCACTTGGGGTACTTCATTTGTAAGATTCTTTTTTCCTTTACAACGCGGCCCTAATTTTGCGTTAGGATTGCGTTGATTTGCGACAGAACTTACGCTGATCCAGTCCGTCGGTCGATTGCAAATAATGGACCATGCAATGAATGAACTCCATCGCCGTCGGCAGCACAATCGCTCCATCCGTAATGTTCATGTACTTCTTGAAGACGTCCAAAACCGCATAGTTGGCGGATGTTAGCGGGGAATACACGACCTCATCGTCCGCTAAATACCGTTAAAGAGATAGGACAGCTACTTTAGAATTGCGCCTTTTACGGTGTGGAAACGAAATGTCAAAAAAGTTTCTTTGTCTACTGTAACAATAACAACGGAAAAGAAAATAATGATGACATTCCACATGCTTACTAATAATTATTTTACTGTTTGCACCTCTGCCGCCTTTGTTTTCGCTGCAGGACACAAAAAACTTTTTTGACATTTCGTTCACACGCCATAAAAGGCGCGATTCAAAAGTAGCGGTACCGGCCCTCTAAAAAAAAACTTTCAAATCATTTTTTTGCAACAAAATTCGCATTTTGCCCTGAAAAAGTTATGTTCAAGTTCAAGAAATAATTGGATCAAAACAATTCTTCAGAGGCGCCTAATCCCTCGCAAATCCACATACTGTGATGCAAAAACTTGCTCGCAAAAAATCCCATTTCATCCTTCCAACCCCCCCCCCCCCCTCTTAATGTTGATATTGTTCATTAAGTGGCTGTTCAGGCCCTTCAACACTGTTGCGCTGTTTACGGCGTGGAAACGAAATGTCAAAAAAGTTTCTTCGTCTACTGTACCAATAACAACGGAAAAAAATAATGGTGACATTCTACATGCTTGCTATTAATTATTTTACTGTTTGCAATTTTTCCGCCTTTGTTTTCGCTTCAGGACATAAAAAACCTTTTTTGACATTTCGTTTCACACGCCGTAAAACGCGCCATTCAAAAGTAGCTATACTGTTCCTTTAATACTATTGCAAAAGCGATAACAGCTTACCAGCCTCTTTTGCCGGCGATATTCGGATCGCTTTCAACGCTCCAAACAGCGGTTTCCAGCCGCTGCCCAGCTGATCCGGGCTGTCCTCGATAAAGTTGGCCAAGTTCGAAACCACGTGCTCTTGCGTCTCTTCGTTACACACGTTGAAGCAAACAATGTCCAAGTAGGCGTTGAAGAGGCCTTGCGAAAACGTTGAGCCATTCCTCTCGCTGTTCAACATGGATCGAATGATGTCGTAGAGCGCTGACAATGCCAGCTTGTTGATTTCCACCGGGTACTTGGAGGAGGCGGCCTAAATTTGGGCATTACAAGTCAAATCGAAAAAACAAGAGGGAGGGAACTGCTCAAATTGACATTTCGTTACAAATATGGGAACCGAGAAATGTTTTTTGACCGATTTCTTGTCCAATTTGGTAAAAACCAGGTCTTTTTTGACAAAGTTTACCATTCTCAAGCTATATGGATTCTTTTCAGACTTGTTTCGACCGGTAATGCCTTGCGAAAAAATTTTAAAATAATTTTTCCGATAAATCTTAGGACGAAAAGCCAATTTGAAGAGTTCCCTTCTCAATTTGACGTGTGTTGTAAGGAAAAGAAATCGAAGAAAACGTTTGGGAATTTGGAATGGAAAAGTATTTCAACAAAAAAGTTATGTATTACGTATTTTACAATAAAAAAGGGAAAAAATCTCTACTGATGAGAGTGGGATTCGAAAAAATGTGACATTTTTTTGCAAATTTTGGCATATATGTACGTAAAGTTTCGCGTCTATTTCCACCGTATAAGAGATTTTATAACAAAAAAAGGTTCTGATGAGAGTGGGATTCTTTCAATTGGCATTTCGTCACAAATATGGGTCCGAGAAGTCTTTTTTGACCGATTTCTTGTCTAATTTAGTAAAAACCAGGCCTTTTTTGACAAACTTTACCATTTTCAAGATATATGGACTCCTTTCGGACTTGTTTTGACCGGTAATACCTTGCGGGAAAATTTTAAAATAATTTTTCCGATAAATTTTAGGACGAAACGCCAATTTGAGGAGTTCCCTTCTCAATTTCGCAAAGTGACCCAAACTGTTGCTGACCCGAAAAAAGTCATAAATTTGACGACATTGTCCTAAAAGCCTTCAAGACAGCCTATTCACTTACCTCAACCAAATGCTCCTTAACCGCCCCCCAGATCCGCATCAAGTGAATCTGCGGCCTCCCTTGCACCGAGCCGGTCACGATTCGCGAAATTCGCGGCAACGCACAACTGGAGATAATGACATCGACAGCGTTTTTGGATTGAGTAATCTCAATGTTCCGGAGGTTATCTTCGTCGGCGGTGCAGAGGAATTTGAGCAGATGACAGAGTGCGTGCAGATTTAGGCTCTTCGAGGCGGTGTCGAAGAAACTGAAAGCACTTTACATAGCTACACACAAAACCAACGCTTGTGAATTTGATAAAGTGCTGTGAAAAACGTTAAAAAAGAAAAAAAATTCAAAAGTTGGGAAAATCAGCCACCCATTTTTGGATATCAGAGTACTACTACTACTTGCGCCATAAAGTCCCAACAATTTTATCGCCGATGTCGCGCACGAAAGTTGGAGTGCGGTCGCGAAAAAGTGCATGTCGCTTGGGTAAAAACGGGAAATCGCCGCGACGCCCGCGAAAATTTGAAGTGGTTTTTGGTATAATATTTGCACTGTGCGGAATAGATCGGGGTGCAAGCGACAGTCGAAAAAAGCCTATTGCACAGTGCAAAAAGCGAGAAATTGCACGGTGCAACGGGAACTTTTGTTTTTGCACAGTGCATGTCGCCGAAATCATTGCACAGCGTTACAAAGTCGAAAAAAAAATCGAAAATGGGCCTTGCGTTTTTTCGGTTGTGGGCTAGCCGTTGATACCAGGAAATAAAAAAACGTATTTTATGCTCTGAAAATGACTTTTTCAAATTATATAAAAATTTTCATTATGCACTTTGTAAGACACCACAAAATCGCCGTTAAAAAAATAAAAATTTCAATTTTAAATGCGAAAAAATGCACCTTCCAGCTTACTTCTTAAGGAAAAATTCACTGTGCAAAATAGATCGGGGTGCAAGCGACAGTCGAAAAAAGCCTATTGCACGGTGCAAAAAGCAAGAAATTGCACAGTGCAACGGGAACTTTTGTTTTTGCACAGTGCATGTCGCCGAAATCACTCCAGCGACTTTGCGGACCAGTACTAGTAGTTATTCCGGCCCCTTAAAACACGGCTTTTCAAATTTTTGACACGACTTTCAACGTTTGACTCACGTATCAATCTTCAGCATCAGCTCATCCAGCACTCTGCCCACCGTCGCCAACGACAGCTCATTTTGCGAGACCTTGGACAACAACCCATTCAACGACGTCTCATTCGCATCGTAGGTTGTGTTGGCCGTCTTCGTAAGTCGGAACGAATATCGCTCCAGCTCCACGATGTACTCCATTACTCGGACAGTGTACTTTAGCGATTGGGGGGAGAGAACGCCAACGTCGACGGAGTAATCGAGCAGAATGCCCATGCAGAGGGCGTCGATTCGGTTGATTCGCCAAGGTTTTTTGGTCTCGAGGCCAACGTTTTGGTAGATGAAGTCGCGGAGCTCTTCCAGAAGGCAGATCTCCTCACCGATCCGCTCGAAGACCCAGATCAGCTCGGATGAGAGGCCTAGAATGCTTTTCGCGTTTACTAGTATTTCCATAAAGTGCGTAGACTTTTGTCGCCTTTTATCGCCGGCGCACAGTGCGTTTTGCAGTTTTTCCCTTATTTGTCGCTCACGCACCGTGCATTTTGCTTTTGTTCGCACTGTGCAAACTTCAAAAAGCGGTCTGCACTGTGCAAATGAGGGGCGTTCCTCGCGGCGATTGATGCACGGTGCGAAAAATTGCGCAAAAAGGTGAAATGCACTGTGCAATGAATCTTATCGCCTAGCGATAAAAAGTATACGTATTTTATGGAAATATTGGTAAAGGGATTGATTTACAGAGGAAGTACTCCAAGTGCGACGCTCAGATTTTGTTGAAATTTGGCACAAATTTAACTCAATTCTTTCCGAGACATACACAAGATTTTTATCTCGCGCTTTGCAGAAACAACCGAGATTTTTACATCAAAAGTTGGCAAAAGCGCTTTTTTGCGAATTTTAGCACGAAAAGTTTCATACCATTTTCTACCGTAGAGATATATTACAAAAAAAAGAAAAATATTCTACTGAAACCATTAGCGAGACTCGAAAACAACCGGTCGAAAGATGGAAAAAATGCAACATTTTGTTGCAAATTTTGACATATATGTACGTAAAGTTTCACGTCTATTTCTACCGTACAAGAGATTTTACAACAAAAAAAAGGTTCTGATGAGAGTGGGATTCGAACCCACGCCTCCGAAGAGACTGGTGCCTTAAACCAGCGCCTTAGACCACTCGGCCATCTCACCACAACATCCGAGGTTCTGATTTACTTTTTCGGTTTGAAGAGTTTGGAAAAATAACAGCCTTTACATGCAGTATATATACTACTGTCAAAACAGTAACATAATTATTAGTAAACATGTAGAATGTCACCATGACGTTTTTTTCTGTTGTTATTGGTACAGTAGATAAAGAAACTTTTTGGACGTTTCGTTTCCACGCCGTAAAAAGCGCAATTCAAAAGTAGTTGTTCAGTCCCTTGAAGACATGCGACGTTCCTTCTATTCCGTTCGTAAAATCGCTACTACTTTTTCGGCGACATGCACAGTGCAAAAGCAAGAGTTCCCTTTGCACTGTGCAATTTTTTGTTTTTGCACCGTGCATTAGGCTTTTTAGGGATGTCGCTTTACTCCTTTTGTAAAGTTGCTGGAACTTTTCCTGCGATACTAGTCCTTTCGCAAAGTCGCTGGAGAGATTTCCGCGACATGCACTGTGAGAACACAAAAATTCTTTTTGCACAGTGCAAATTCTTTCTTTTTGCACCGTGCATTAGGCTTTTTTGGCTGTGGCTGGCACCCTCACTCTTTTTGCACGGTGAAAACGCCAAAAATTACTTAAGCGACTCTCCGGACGGCCTGTGTAGTACTAATCCATCCAAAAAGTCTTGAGAATTTCGCAATGTACACTTTTCTGCAAAAATTATCGTTCGCACTCTGACTTTTTTTGTTTTCTTAATGTCGCCGAAATCACTTCAGGGCCTATGCCAACTGACTATAGTACTCACGCTTTGCCGAAACAATCGAAATCAATTTTTTCCGCGCGCTATCAAAGATACGGCCAAAAAGTGTTTTTTCTCTGACCGCTCTCCGCATTTCGCGTACTCTCTCGGCCGCAAAGACCGTTGAATGTCTCGGCTGCGTCTGCAAAGAGCGAGAGACTCCTCTATTAGTTTTATTCAAATTTTATTGATCGAAACTTACGCAATTTCATCAACAAATACATCAACGACAATGTGGCGTCAAATGTGGCCTCAGTGGCGTCGATTTGAATCTTGTCGGCCATGTTCTTCCGATCCAAACTCAACGAAAATTTTGTCAGCAAATACAAAACCGTACTCCAGCTGGCCGCAAACATGTCTTTCAGCCATTGCTTGACTAAACACAACGTTTACAGCGAATTCAGACACCTACAGTACTGATATCGCACATCGACAAGTTCCGTTTCCTCCTCTTTCCGGACAAACGACATTTTTTGGCCATTATAACCGTCGTAATCGTCGACGGCTTGATAGAGCACCGTGTTCTCGGGCGCCGGGATTTCGTCGAACAAATCGGCGTCCAATAAATAGTCAAATATCGAGTTGATCCACTGGTCTTTCGCGTAGATCATGCAGCCGGAGCCGTTTATTTGATCGAAGAAAAGGGCCTGGAAATGATAAGGAAAGGTCATCACGTGTCAAAACTGTCTCAGGCCAAGAGTCCCGCGAAACGAAGAGTCCCGCTTTAAAATTTTTTAAAATAGTCCGGTTTTTTTCAAAATGAAGTGTGACATCTTATACGATTGAAATTTTACTTGATTTTCTCAAAATGAAGTGTGACATCTTATACGATTGAAATTTTACTTGATTTTCTCAAAATGAAGTGTGACATCTTATACGATGAAAATTTTACTTCAAACCCTTCAGAATAAAAGGCGACCGGTTGTACGACAAAAATTTTCTTCAAATATTTAAAATGTAAGCTTGTGTGCCATAAATGAATTTCGTCGTATAAAATGCCACCCTCATATTGAAAAAATAAAGTGAAGTCTTTATCGTATAAAATGTCACCCCTCATATTGAAAAAATCAAGTAAAATTTTTACCGTATAAAATGTCACTCCTCGTATTGAAAAAATCAAGTAAAGTTTTTATCGTATAAGATGTCGCCCTTCACATTAAAAAAATGAAGTAAAATTTTTATCGTGTAAAATGTCACCCCTCATATTAAAAAAATAAAGTAAAATTTCCATCGTATAAGACGTCACCCCTCATATTGAATAAATCAAGTAAAATTTTTACCGTATAAAATGTCACTCCTCATACTGAAAAAATAAAGTAAAGTTTTTATCGTACAAAATGAAAAAAAAATTCATTGAAAAAAAAAACTTGGCGACATGCACTGTGATAAAATAAAACTTCCCTGTGCACTGTGCAATTTCTTGCTTTTTGCACCGTGCAATAGGCTTTTTTCGGCCTCATAGCCGCGACTTCCCGTTTATACCCAAGCGACATGCACTTCTCCGCGCGGCGACGCCCAAGTTCATAAAGTCGCGACAATTTTGCACGGTGCATTTTCTCAAATTTTCGCGGCGATTTCCCGTTTTTACCCAAGCGACATGCACTTTTTCGCGACCGCACTCAGCGACAAATCATTTTTTTCGGCGTGCGACAAAATTTGGGAGCGCGAAAGAACCTCAGCACCTTTTGCGCCGAGTAGTACTACTAGCGCCATAAAGACGCGACAATTTTGCACGGTGCATTTTTCTCAAATTTTTGCGGCCGTCGCGGTGATTTCCCGTCCTTACCCAAGCGACATGCACTTTTCCGCGACCGCACTCCAATTTTCGCGCGCGACATCAGCGATAAAATTGTCGGGACTTTATGGCCCGAGTAGTATCAGTCTGTCGGGAAAATAATGTCGATTTGTCGCACCCTCAAATCGCGCGCCATTGCTTTGCGGCATTTGGGAATCTAATGCGCGACAACGACGAAGCGCAAAATTTTGCTGCGACAAATCCACAGTATTTTCCCGACAGATTGATACTGCTCGCGCCATAAAGTCCCGACGATTTTATCGCTGATGTCGCACACGAAATTGGAGTGCGGTCGCGAAAAAGTGCATGTCGCTTGGATAAAAACGGGAAATCGCCGCGACGGCCGCGAAAATTTGAGAAAAATGCACCGATTTTTCGCGGCCGTCGCGGTGAGTGTAACCAGACATGGCAAGGGGGCCGGGCCGGCCTTTAAACAAAAAAAAGGGCCGGCCCGGGCCGGGCCCAAGGTACCCCGGGGACGGGCCGGGCTTTGGAAATTTTGAAAAGGGCCGGGCCGGGCCCAACTTTAAACGGGCCGGGCCGGGGGCTTGAAGGGCACCGGGCCCGGCCCGTTTTGCCATGTCTGAGTGTAACAAAGACATAAGTTATTCCTTACTTTCTCCGGTTCTGAAGTCTTTAGCCTCAAACTGAACGACAAGCATGCGTATGTGGTCAGGTATGCCGTATCGGTATTCAGAAACGCCGGACTTTCTCCTTCCTCCGGCTGCAGTTGCGACAGTTCTAAACCCATTCAAATAATGGTCGACATTTCCAAAATTACCATTGGATATGCTCTCCGAAAACTCCAATATCTTCTTGTCTACGTCTTCCACAATGTCCAGCTCACTCCACGTTTTTACGCGCTCTTTCAACTTGGTTACGAAACGCTTTGCCGACTCCTCGTTGAGTTTCTCCTTTTTCCGTTGCCGCGCGATCTGAATCATCCCGGCGCCGACTCGCCCGTAGCCTCGAGCGTTGTTGGCGGTTTTCAGGATCTCGAAGACAAGCGTGTTGTGTTGATCCATCAGTTCCGGATTTAGCTGCCCATTCAGGCCGTTGAACTGAAATATTGTTTTTATATTTGATTGTCTGGCAAAAAAATCGGTTGAAAACGAGATTTTTGCGTGATTTCAGCGACAGAAAAAACAACGAAAAAGTATTTCAACGCTAAAACATAGAATAAAGGTTTCTACGACAAGGAAGACTACTTGCTCGCAAAACATGTGGCACTTTTTTGCGAATTTTGGTTTATAAAGTAAATATTCGAGACTCCTAGCTCGCGTTTTGCAGAAACTACCCGGATTTTTAGGTTGAAAGCGCCACTTTTTTGTGGATTATGGCATAAAAAGCGTATTGCTACCGTATCTGACGCGTGTGCAAAATGTAAAGCAAATCTGAGTGTCGCACTTGGGGTACTTCCCTTGTAAAAAGGAATTTTGACCTGAACGACCAATATTTTCAGGTCCAAAGTTTAAAAAAAAGGGATACTTTTCAGCGAATTTTGGACTAAAAAGTTTCACGCCTATTTCTACCGTAGAGGGTAATGTATTCACAAAAAATCAGTTTTTTCCGTACGACACTGGCAAAGGTATAGCCAAAAAGTGTTTTTTTCTCTGTAACTGCTCTCCGCCTTTCATGTACTCTCTCGGCCGCAAAGATTGTTGTTTATATCAATTGCCACTGCAAATCGCAAGCTACAATCATCAAAAAATGATATGCGACCATGAGAGCAGGGGCGTAGCTGAGGAGTCCCCCTACGCCACTGGTGTGAAGTGCCAAAAAAAAAAAAAAAAAAAAAAGAAAATCTGAGGGTTGCACTTACAAGGGAAGTATCTTAAGTGCGACGTTCAGATTTTCCTTAAATTTGGCGCACGTGTATGGCATAGGCCCATATTAATTCCTGAAAATTTTAGCTCACGCTTTGCAGGCGCATCCGGGATATTGAACGGTCTTTGCGGCCAAGAGAGTACGCGAAACGCGGAGAGCGGTCACAGAGGAAAACACTTTTTGGCTATATCTTTGCCAGTTTCGTGCGGAAAAAAAATGATTTTTTTGTTGAAACATAACTCTCTACGGTAGAAATAGGCATGAAACTTTTCATACCGAAATTCGTAAAAAAGTGTCACATTTTCGCCAACTTTCGATTTAAAAATCTCGATTGTTCCTGCAAAGTGCAAGCTAGAAGTCTCGCATATGTCTTGAAAAAATAAAGCTAAATTTATGCCAAGTTTCATAAAAATCTGAGCGTCGCACTTGGGTAGTTCAGACATGGCAACGGGGCCGGGCTTTGGAAATTTTGAAAACGGGCCGGCCCTACCTTTTACCGGGCCGGGCTTTGGGCTCGACGCTTTTTTTCGGGCCGAGGCTTCGGGCCCAAGATTTTTAATTTCGGCCCGAAGCCCGGTTCCGATTTTTTGGTACCGACACGAAAAATTGCGATGCCAATTTTTCGCTTGGCATTTTGGTTTTCTGCGAAAAAAAGATTTTGCTTTCGACAGAAAAGGTGGTTTGGCGGGTTTTCGGTCTAACCGCGACAAATCGTCTCCTGTATGTTTGCAACGTGCAGTTTTTAGTATTTTTAAAACGAAATTTTACAATCGGGCCGGGCCTGAAAACTTCACCGGGCCGGGCTTCAAAAATCAAAAAAAAAAATTCGGGCCAGGCTTCAAAAATTTTGAAAACGGGCCGGGCCGGACCTACCTTTTACCCTTCGGGCCCTAAGCCCGGCCCGATTTGCCATGTCTGGGGTAGTTCCCCTGCTTTTGTACATACTTCCCATGTGAGCTCGCTTACCAACGCCGATGTCGCTTTGACCGCATCAATTGCCGTTTCTGTCGATCCCTGCTTCACACACTCCTCCAGACAGCCGAGAATCAACGGCCAGAATTGAGGCTCTTTGGCGCAGAGGTCCATGAATTCGAGGAACCTTGACTGCGTTGAAAACGTCCGCTTCAACAGTTTCAACGGCTCTCCTCGTCGTGCGACGGAAGGGAAGACGATCGCGGTCCGCAGCAGTTCCAGGACTATTGGTTCCGCGTCGGGCGCGCGACTTAGCAGCCGGAGCAGTTGCTCCACCACTCTGAAAAACGAGAAATTTTTGAGGATCACGTGGTAGTCTATCCGGGGAGTCGCTGCGCACAGCGTTTCGTGGTTTTTCCGTCAAAAAAATGAAAAAATCGAAGATGGGCCTCGCGTTTTTTGCGGTTGTCGGCTAGCCGTTGCAGGTATCTATCAAAAAATTTTAAAAAAATGCATTTTTTAAAATTACTCTGTCAAATTATATCAAAATTGTCCGCTGGACTCCATTTTTCCTTAAGAAGTAAGCTGGAAAGTGCATTGTTTCGCATTTAAAATTGAAATTTTTATTTTTTTACGGCGATTTTGTGGGGTCTTACAAAGTGCATAATGAAAATTTTTATATAATTTGAAAAAGTCATTTCCAGAGCATAAAATATGTTTTTTTATTTCCTGGTATCAACGGCTAGCCCACAACCGAAAAAACGCTGGCCCATTTTCGATTTTTCAAGGCCCATTTTCGACTTCGTAACGCTGTGCAGTGACTTCGGCGACATGCACTGTGCAAAAACAAAAGATCCCTTTGCACTGTGCAATTTCTTGCTTCTTGCACCGTGCAATAGGCTTTTTTCGGCTGTCGCTCGCACCCTGACTCTTTTGGGACAGTGCATCAGGGGCGTACCTGAGAAAACTCGGTCTGTGGGAGGAGGGGGAAGGTTTTTGGGACCACTACCTGTGAAAAAAAAAATAAAAATTGACCTTGGTCCCCCCTTACCCCTTTTCATTTTTTTTCGCCGATCCCTGGCTGGGGGGGAGGGGCTACTCCTCATGTCCCTCTCCCCCCTACTTGTAAAAAAAAATGAAAATTTATCTTAGTCCCCCCTTACACCTTTTTATTTTTTTCGCCGACTTCTGGCTGGGAGGAGGCTTTCCATGTCCCGCCCCCCCCTAGCTACGCCCCTGCAGTGCATGTCGCCGAAATCGCTGCAGCGACTTTGCAACCAGACTAGTAGAGCGAATCTTTATCGCTAAATAAAGAGCTCACTGATAAAAGGAGCGCGTCAGCTCCGGCGAGTTAAAAATAGTAAGGCTAACGGGCGTGGTAGACGTTCGGCTTAACAGCGATTTGGCAGGCGGAGGCCGTTCATCCGAGGAATGTAAAAGGCACAGCATTGATGGCACGAGTTCGGTACTGCAAACGTATATATAATATGTATATGAACTATATAGACCATAAGTCGATCATTTTAAAAAAATTCGACAGAGACGCGCATACTTTACCAATCGTACCTTAAAACATTGTACAAAGGCATGTATTTGAAGCAGTTCCCTGGCTGAGCACTGAGAATACTGTAAACCGAATCCAACGCCAGTTGCAAGTCTTCGGCCGACTGCGCTGACGCGAGTTTTTCGTGGGCCTTTGAGAGCAGCGCTTGCATTTCCATAAAGACCGCAATCTCTTCTTGATTATGATGACTGTGGCACATGGATTCAACCGACGCTTGTCGGATTATTTTGCAATGGCGATTTGAGCAAAAGGAGTTCAACATTTGGGTGATGGCAGCGCGAACCGCCAGTCGAACGCTCGTGTCTTCGCTGGAAAAGGTGGCTGTGCAGATCTGGAATCGGAAATAATAATTTGCGCAGAGAAGTTGGCGAAAGCGCGGGAGGATGGTCAACTGTTTCCTTGATGGGTCAACTGTTGCACTCAAAAAATTGCTTTTGCGTGACGATGGAAAAAGGCTATGTATTTCCATCATTTGCGCTACAATTATCCCGTCATTTTGATACTTCGCAACATCGAAGAAAAGTAATTTTTTGGGTATCTGAATTTGCCATTTCGTGTTAGAATTCTTCATTTGCGCTACAATTATCCCGTCATTACAAAAGTGGTCGCGTCGAGAAGTGGAGGGCTTCGTTCCGTCGAGCCAGAGCTCCGTTAGCTCCAGGAATTCGAAGCAAGTCGCGACGGTGGTGACGGAAATGGTGGGGCAAATTGCTAGGTAAGGCAAATAAAACATTATTGGACGGACCAAAAGGGCTTGACATGATTTTGCACGGTGCGATCGACGTTGCGCAGAACAATCGGCACAGTGCGAATGAAAAACGCACTGTGCACGTCAAATCGAAAAGGGAAGTCTTCAAGTTGCGATTTTTCCTTGACACTTCGCAGCATCGAAGAAAAGTAATTTTTTGGGTATCTAAATTCGCCATTTTTTGTTAGAATTTGCTGAAAAATATCGCAAATTGTTGGAAAAAATTATTTTTTTTTATGTTTTAGCAGTTACTTTGCCGTTTCCCGTCAAATACTAGCTGTAGACGTAAATCAAGGAAAAAAGGCGGCAGCTCGGAAAATAATTTTTGGCACGTGTTGCGGAGTGTCAAAGACGAATCGCCAACTAGAAGACTTCCCTCTCTCTAGCTTTTTCGATTTGACGTGTGTTGTGGGAACACTTTTTTTCAGTCATCGATAATGTACTATTATTTCGAAACAGTGCGCGGACTTTTGATGGCTGAACGGAAAGCATTTTGCACAGTGCATTTCATCTTTTTGCTGCTTTTCAAGTTTGCACTGTGCGAAAAACAGAAAATGCACGGTGCGTGAGCAAAAAAAAGGAAAAAAGGCAAAATACACTGTGCGCGGGCGATAAAAGGAAAAAAATTCAGTTTGCATCGTGGATTTCACCTTTTTGCGCAAATTTTTGCATCGTGCATAAATCGCCGCGACGTAAGCTTTTTTCTTTTTATCGCTAGGCGAAAAAAATTCATTTTGCACAGTGCATTTCACCTTTTAGCGCAAGTTTTCGCACCGTGCATTAACCGCCGTGACGAAAGCCCTCATTTGCACAGTGCAGACCACTTTTTCGAGTTTGCACTGTGCGAAAAACAGCAAAATGCACGGCGCGCGAGCGACAAATGGAAAAAACGCAAAATGCACTGTGCGCCGGCGATAAAAGGCGAAAAAAGTCTACGCACTTTAAGGAAACACTAGCAGTTACTTTCTCTTTGTTTCGCGCTTTTTTCAGACAAGCAGACACCATTTGAAAAGTGTCTCTACTATTTAGATTAATGCTCTTACCTGTAAAGCCTCATGCACATCGCTCAGGTTGACCGTCACTTCATTCAACGATATGAGTTGCACAATGATCTAGAACGAGCATCAATTACTAGTACATTTGCAAAGTCGCCGGAGTGGTTTCCGCGACATGCACTGTGCGAAAACAAAAGTTCCCTTTGCACTGTGCAATTTCTTGCTTTTTGCGCCGTGCTATATTCTTTTTTTGGCTGTCGCTCGCACCCTGACCTTTTTTGCACAGTGCAAACACCAAAAATCACTCCAGCGACATTCCGGACGGTCTAGTATACTACTCGCGACATAAAGTCCGTAGAATTTTGCACGGTGCATTTTTCTTTATTTTTCGCGGCCGTCGCAGCGATTTCCCGTTTTTACTCAAGCGACATGCACTGCGACCGCACTCCAATTTTCGCGCGCGACATCAACGATAAAATTTTACGGACTTTATGGCGCGAGTAGTATATTATCTCGTTTCCTACGCTTCAACTCACAGTTAAGACCTGACATTGATAATGTTTGTCCCATTGAGGTAGCGGCTTGAGGCATCGAAGCATTTGCGAGCACAGCGAATCCTCCGCCTTTTTGCTCGCCGCCTCCGAAAGCAGCGTGGAGTCCCTGAGAAGTTGTTGTAACCCCTCGACGGCCAGAGGGACCAACTTTTGTTTGTTGGAGTTCAAGATGAGGTCGAAGATGTGGAAACATTTTTTTCGCTTTTCTGGGATCGGAACCGCCGGGATTTTTATGGATTCTGAAATTTGCATATTGACTAAAAGCTATCAAAAGGGACCCCCCGGGAAATGGTGAATATGTTTTGTTTGAATTTTACATTTTTTTACTGAGTAATGTAAAAATGTAATTTTTGGAATTTTTTTTGTGAATAGTAGATTTAGGGGTTATTGATGGCGCCGATTTTGAAAATCATAACCATTTTTTCTGGATTTTACATTTTCACTTTACTGAGTAATGTAAAAATGTAATTTTTGGAATTTTTTTTGTGAATAGTAGATTTAGGTGTAATCGGTGGTGCTGATTTTGAAAATCAAGTCTATTTTTTAAAAATTTACCTAAATCAGCTCCATTGATTACTTCTAAATCAAGTACTTGCAAAAAAAATTCCAAAAATTACATTTTTACATTACTCAGTGAAGTGAAACTGTAAATTTTAGAAAAAATGGTTATGATTTTCAAAATCAGCACCATCGATTACCCCTAAACCAAGTATTTGCAAAAAAATTCAAGCCAATATCGAAAGAAACCCACAAAGGAGTCTCTTCGAAGGAAATTATATTGACTGGGGAAATAGGACTGTTTTTTGATGAAACTTGGCACAAATTTAGATTAATGTTTTCTAAAAAATATGCAAGATTTCTAGCTCGCACTTTGTAGAAACAGCCGAAATTTTTATGTCAAAAGACGGCCAAAACCCGATATTTTTTGCGAATTTTGAAACAAAAATTGTCGTACCAGGTTCTACCGTAGAGAGTAATGTTTTCATAAAAAATCAATGTTTTCCGTACGAAACAGACAAAAATATGGCCAAAAAGTGTTTTTCTCTCTGACGGCTCTCCGCATTTCACGCATTCTCTTGGCTGCAAAAATCGTTAAATATCTGAGCGTGCAAAGAGACATCTGAAAATTTGAGGGATGAGTTTATGTGCTATACACAGCCCATCTACAAGATTTGGAAAAAAGCGGGGTAAAACTTCCATTTTCTGGCCCCGGTTTCGCAGTCTGCGCCCACTGTTTTCTGCGGCCTGTGAATGCTTAGTTTAGGCTCAGTTTAAGCTTAGTTTAGGCTTAGTTCTGGCTTAGGCTTAGCCTCGGGATTAGGCTTCGGCTAATGCTTACTTTAGGTCTGAGCCTAACCCGTTTTTCGAAAAACTGCGGGGCGCAGGCTGCGAAACCGAGGCCAGAAAAAGGAATTTTTTCCAATATCGACTTGTCGTACGTTCTGAAATTGAAAAAATGCAAAATTTTTTCATTTTCTCAATTTTTTCTAATTTTAAATCTATTTTTATCTCATTTTATGACTTTATTTGTCATCAAAGTTAGAAATTAAAAGTAATGAAAATTACCTTTAGCAACATAGACCGCCTCCACCAAGCCATTTACGTTTTTGACATCCGGCGCTTTTTCGATATTCGCCAAGAGCCGTTCCATGCGTTGACCGGAATAGAATGCCGGAAGCGACCCAAGTCTGAAAGCGAAACACGTAAACTGATGTCATAGCAAGAACCAAGACCGCTTTGTTGCAAAGAAACGCCCTGGAGACGAAAATAGCGCTTTGTTAACTCGAATTTGTGGAGCCGAAAGAATTGCAATATCTGGGAATCCCTTAATCCCTGTTTTTTCTCTTGTTCTCCCTTGGCTTCTGCTGTTCCGAATAGGGACAAAGATCTCTTTCACTTGCTATTGCAATATTTCCATAAAGTGCGTAGACTTTTGTCGCCTTTTATCGCCGGCGCACAGTGCATTTTGCTTTTTTCGCTTATTTGTCGCTCACGCACAGACATTGCACGTCAAATTGAAAAAAGCAAAAGGGAGGGAACTGTTAAAGTTGACATTTCGTCACAGATATGGGATCCGAGAAATGTTTTTTGACGGATTTCTTGTCTAATTTGATAAAAATCAGGTCTTTTTTAAAAAAGTTTACCATCTTCAAGCTATATGCATTATTTTTAGGCTTGTTTTGACCGGTAATACCTAGCGGGAAAATTTAAAATAATTTTTCCGATAAATCTTAGGACGAAAAGCCAATTTGAAGAGTTCGCTTCTCAATTTGACGTGCATCGCAACTTCTGAACAACGAATCTCAAGAAACTCACAAATTTGTTCGTTATAGGGATGTTTTGTTGTATGGAGGTTCAGTTTGTCCTACTAGTATTTCCATAAAGTGCGTAGACTTTTTTCGCCTTTTATCGCCGGCGCACAGTGCATTTTGTCGTTTTCCCTTATTTGTCGCCCACGCACCGTGCATTTTGTTATTTTTTGCACAGTGCAAACGTGAAAAGTGGTCTGCACTGTGCGAATGCACTGTTGTAAAAAATTTACGTCGCGGCGATTGATGCACGGTGCAAAAATCTACGCTAGGCGTAAAAATGCATTTTGCACAGTGCATTTTACCTTTTTGCGCAATTTTTTGCACCCTGCATCACTCGCCGCGACGTAACCTGTTTTCATCTGCGCTGCTGCGCACATTCGCACAGTGCAGACCACTTTTTCGAGTTTGCACTGTGCGAAACACAGCAAAATGCACGGTGCGTGAGCGGCAAATTTGAGAAAAATGGCAAAATGCACTGTGCGCCGGCGATAAAAGGCGACAAAAGTCTACGTACTTTATGGAAACACTAGTAGGACGAACTGAACCTCCATACAACAAAACATCGCTATAACGAACAAATTGTGGGTTTCTTGAGATTTGTTGTTCAGATTTTACGATGTCTGCGCGTAAGCGACAAATACGAAAAAAAAAGCGAAATGCATTTCACCTTTTTTGCAATTTTTCGCATCGTGCATCAATCGCCGCGACGTAAGCTTTTTTTCATCTCCGCTGCTGCGTGCATTTTCACCGCTTTTTCAAATTTGCGCAAAACAGCAAAAAGCTTACGTCGCGGCGACTGATGCAGGGTGCAAAAAATTGCGCAAAAAGATAAAATGCACTGTGCAAAATGCATTTTTACGCCTAGCGCAGATTTTTGCACCGTGCATCAATCGCCGCAACGTAAATTTTTTTCATCTGCGCTGCTGCACACCTTCGCACAGTGCAGACCACTTTTCAAGTTTGCACTGTGCGAAAAACAACAAAATGCACGGTGCGTGAGCGACAAATAGGAGAAAAAAATGCATTCAAATTGGCTTTTCGTCCAAAGATTTATCGGAAAAATTATTTTTAAATTTTACCGCTAGGTATTACCGGTGGAAACAAGTCTGAAAAGAATCCATATAGCTTGAGAATGGTACACTTTGTCGAAAAAGACCTGGTTTTTACCAAATTGGCCAAGAAATCGATCAGAAAAGATTTTTCGGACCGTTTCCTCCTCAATTTGACGTGCATCGTAAAATCTGAACAACGAATCTCATGAAAACCACAAATTTGTTCGTTATAGCGGTTTGAAAATGGTACACTTTGTCGAAAAAGACCTGGTTTTTACCAAATTGGACAAGAAATCGGTCGAAAAAGATTTCTCGGATCCCATATTTGTGACGAAATGCCAAAGACGAAATGCTTTTTTCGATTTGACGTGCGATGTCTGTGCGTGAGCGACAAATGAGGGAAAACGGCAAAATGCACTGTGCGCTGGCGATAAAAAGCGAAAAAAATCTACGCATTTTTTGGAAATCCCCACGTCATAGTCCACCACATATGTTTGAAAATTTCGACAATTTTTTTGGCGTTTAAAATCCCAAAGAAAGGCTCCTCTTCATTTCCCCGCAAAATAACTCCGTATATCGAGTGTTCCGGCGCTGATGTGGAGGAGAGCGGGAAAAAGAGACGAATTCCCGTATTTTTTGGCGTGTTTTCGGGGCCGCTTTTTACGTCCCTTCCTTTTACGGCGGTTGGCACACGCTCCCGCTCTCTCTCCCCGCAGGCCCTCATTTCGCTTGAGGACCGCGCTTTCACAAATAAATTTGGGTTATAACTTGGCGGCCCGCAAATGAAATGGAATTTAATATCGGATTTTAAAGCCATTGGAGGTTGTGCGCTGTAGATAAAAATGTTTTTTTCCGGCGATTTAGTTTTAATCTTAAATTCTTAATTCTGAAGTTGAAAATTTGTCAAATTTGTTCCGAAAAGTAGCATGTGTTAGTTGAAGAACAAACCTAAACCACTCTACAACTAGACATGGCTTTTGGGCCGGGCAAAAGCAAATTTGAAACGGCCCCGGCGCCTTTTGGACAACGAAATGGCTGTCCCCAAATTTATACCATTCTGTCCCCAAATTATACCTTTCTGTCCCCAAAGACCTGTCCCCAAATTGGAGTTCGGAAGCTGTCCCCAAAATATTCCCAATATGTCCCCAAATACAAAAATTACTCTGAGGGCATATTTTAGCATGGCAGTCCACCTGCGGCCGCTCTGGCCTAAAAATTCGAATTCGAATATGTATAGATTTGGGGACAGAATGGCATAAATTTGGGGACAGCTTAACAATTATCCGAACTTTTTTGGCTCACCCGGCCCAGAATCGGCCCGTAATCGCTAAAATTCTGAGTTTGAAAGCGAAAATTGGGGTAACCAACAAAAAAAAGTGTGGAAACCCCATCATAAAGGCAGAGAAAGTACACACAACCATTTTTTGAACACTAATGAGTTAAAAATCGGATTTAAATGTCTTGTTTATTGTACTAGTCCGTCCGCAAAATCGCTGGCGTGATTTTTGGTGTTTGTACTGTGCGAAAAACGTCAGGGTGCGAGCGACAGCCGAAAAAAGGCTATTGCACGGTGCAAAACGCAAGAAATTGCACAGTGCAAGGTAAACTTTTGTTTTTGCACAGTGCATGTCAAAAAAATCATTCCAGCAACTGTACGAAGGGACAAGTACACGTCAAAATGTAATTGCGAAATATCGGAATGTCAAAAATTCATTGATTCATTGATTACAAAATCCGACAGAAAACGGACCAAGAAAACATTTTTTTCGCATTGTTACTACACCAACTACACCGAAAAATCAATAAAATATCTGGATATCCCCGAGATTTCGCATTTTTCTGTTAGAAATATTTCGACGTGTAGTATCAGGTTTCGTTTAAATTTTTCACATTTTCTGTCTCGGAAACTTATCACTACCTCAAAAAAGTCTTATGTTAGCTCGGGCTTTGCTCAGCAGACAAGAAGTTCAGCAACCGTTGACGACGACAAGATGCTTGTCCGTTCGCAAAGTCGCTGGAGAGATTTCGGCGACATGCACTGTGAGAAAACGAAAGTGCTCTTTGCACTGTGCAATTTCTCGCTTTTTGCACGGTACAACAGACTTTTTTCGGCGGTCGTTCGCACCCCGACCTTTTTTGCACAGTGCAAACTCCCAAGATACGATAAAAATTATGGTCGGATTCAGCATGCGTACCATGTTTGCACTGCGCAAAAAAGGTCAGGGTGCAAGCGACAGCCCAAAAAAGCTTATTTCACGGTGCAAAAAGCAAGAAATTGCACAGTGCAAAGTGACATTTTATTCCAGCCACTTTACAGACGGACATGTATAATAGTACGCTTTCGGTTGATAATTTATTTATTCAATAAATAAGACAAGATTTGTCAAGAATTATGCTACAATTCTAAAGGCATTCATTCCAAAGACCCGGGTGTTGTTGATGCACACACATATTTTGCTTATTAAGGACTGTTCATAGACTCGATTGAGAAGCCGTGTTGGTTTGTCTTGTACGTTTTTGAAAGATCACCCGCCTGATGAGAAGATGACTTGGTTCGAGGCCGCATGAGGATCTGTTTCTGAATCCTGCGTTGGGTTGTTGTTCAACTCAATGTTTGGGTTTGAGAACGACATTGTGGTGGGCTGAAAATTTCAAAACAAGTACTATTAGATTTCTTAACGGGACAGCACAGCAACTTTTGGACCGCGCGTTTTACGGCGTGGAACGAAATGTCAAGAAAACGTGTCAACGGAAAAAGAAAATGACATTTTGTCACAAATATGGGATCCGAGAAATGTTTTTTGACCGACTTCTTGTCTTATTTGGTATTAGGTTGGAAAGAATAAAATTAGCCATAAAATTCTTGAATTTTTTAAAAAGTTCCGGAGTTTTCTAGAATATTCTTTTTGTGAACTTTCTTCGTCTACTGTACCAATAACACGGAAAAATAATGGTGAGATTCTACATGCTTACTAATAATTATTTTACGGTTTGCAACTCTGTCTCCTTTGTTTTCGCTGCGGGACATAAAAAAACTTTTTTGACATTTCGTTTCACACGCCCTAAAACGCGCAATTCAAAGGATGTGGCCAAAACTGCTCCAGCGACTTTCCGTAGGAATTAGTATCTGACAATGAATAGAAATATTGTGTGAAAAAGGACGTTTTGTGAAGCTACACCTACACGTTGCTACTGGGCTTCGACTACGTTTCCAACTACACCAATTGAAGCCAAAAAAGTATTCAAAAAAATTCAAAAATTTCGATTTTTTCTTTTTTTCGACACCAATCGGTGGCGGAAAAACTTTGTAACGCTGTGGCTACAGTGATTTCAGCGACATGCACTGTGCAAAACAAAACATCCCTTTGCACTGTGCAATTTCTTGCTTTTTGCACCGTGCAATCGGCTTTTTTCGGCTGTCGCTTGCACCCCGAGTCTTTTGGCACAGTGCATCAGGGCGTACCTGAGAAAAGTCGGTGTGTGGGAGGAGGGGGAGGTTTTGGGACCACAGATAGGTGAAAAAAAAATGACCTTGGTCATGTACCCCTCCCCCCTAGCTACTTGTGAAAAAAAAAATAAATTTATCTTTGTCCCCCCCCCCCCCCCCCCCCCCCCCCCCCCCCCCCCCCCCTCCACTTACTGTCGCTTGCACTTTTTTTTGCACAGTGCAAATACCAAAAATCACTCTCTAGCGACTTTCCGAATGAACTAGTAATAGTCCGTCCGTAAAGTCGCTGGAGTCATCTTCGCGACACGCACTGTGAGGAAACAAAGGTTCACGTTGCACTGTGCAATTTCTTGCTTTTTGCACCGTGCAACAGACTTTTTTCGGCTGTCGGTCGCACTTTTTTTTTGCACAGTGCAAATACCAAAAATCACTCTAGCGACTCTACGAACGGCCTACTATCAGTCTGTCGGGAAAATAACGTGGATTAGTCGCAGCAAAATTTCGCGTCGCGTCGTTGTCGCGCATCAAATTCCCAGGTGTCGCGAAGCGATGGTGCGCGATTTGAAGGTGCGACAAATCCACATAATTTTCCCGACTGACAAATATAAAGACATTTTTGATGACATTCTTGATGGCTATAGGACCACAAAGCCTTGAAGCCTTGACATGTTTTCGCACGGTGCGGTCGAGGTCGCAAAGTGGCTTGACGCGACAAACGATTAGGAAGGGATTACAACTTTTTGCGGCGCTCACCTTGATCCTCCCCAAAGACTGCCGGTTTCAACTTGTCACCAAAAGTATCCAATTCCGACCAACATGAAGACGATTGACGCGGCCATTGTGGCAAACAACTTCCAGTAGCTATTGGGATCGCTGCGATCGCCGGTGAGGAAGAGTGTCTCTCATCGTATCGCGAGAAATGCTGAGAATCCAACGCTTGGATTTGACGGTCAGACAAGTCATCGGGCTTGTAATAACGAGGCCGGGGCTCGGCTCGATCGGGAACGTCGAGTTTGCGTTTGTCAGGGGTCTGAGGAATCCCGTTAATCTAAAACTTGATTAACAAGGAAAGTGTTAAAGGAACTGTACAGCTACTTTTGAATTGCGCGTTTTACGGCGTCTGAAACGAAATGTCAAAAACATTTTTTATGTCCTGAAGCGAAAACAAAGGAGACAGAGGTGCAAAGCAGTAAAGTAATTATTAGTAAGCATGTAGAATGTCACCATGGCGTTTTTTTCGTTGTGATTGCTACTGTAGACAAAGAAACTTTTTTGACATTTCGTTTCCACACCGTAAAAAGCGCAATTCAAAGTAGCCCTTAAATAAAAGTCAACGCTCAGATTTTTTTGAAGTTTTGCGCACTCAATACGTATAGATCGCATATTAAGAGCTAAAAGTTTTAGCTCGCGCTTTGCAGGGTGAGCCGAGACATTCGACAGTCTTTGTTGCCGAGAGAGCACACAAAAAGCGGAGAGCGGTCAGAGCGAAAAACACGTTTTGGACGTATCTCTGTCAATTTGCGGGGAAAAATGTTTTTTGTGGAAATATTACCTTCTACGGTAGGCATAAGGCTTTTCATACCAATATCCACATAAAAGTGTCATTTTGGACCTTAAAATGACGGTCGTTTTTGTAAAGCGCAAGCGAGGAGTGTCGAACATTTATTTGACAAAATTAATCCGAAAATGTCAAAGGTTTTTCAGCTTTGCGCAGAAACATTTGATCATTTGTGGAGAGGTTGTTTTCTTGTGCAGAAATAAAGCTCGCAATCTCACATTGTTCGTACAAAAAGTTAATCTAAATGTGCGCCAAATTTTAGCAAAGTCTGTGCGTCGCATTTCAAATTGAGAAGGGAACTCTTCAAATTGGCATTTCGTCCTAAGATTTATCGGAAAAATTATTTTAAAATTTTCCGGATAGGTATTACCGGTCGAAACAAGTCTGAAAAGGATCCATATAGCTTGAAATTTGTGGCCCCACTGCAATAGGACCAACAAGCCCTAAGAATAGGGCCGCACTCTAATGTATTCACAAAAAATCAATTTTTTCCATTTGAAACTGGCAAAGAAACGGCCAAAAATGTTTTCTCTCTGACCGCTCTCCGTTTCGTGTACTCTCTCGGCCGCAAAGATCGTTGAATACTTGGGCTGCGCTTGCAAAGCGAAAGCTAAAAATTTCAGGCATTCATATGTGACCCTTCTAAATGTGCTACAAATTCCAGAAAAGTCTGTGCGTCGCACTTCAAATTGAGAAGGGAACTCTTCAAATTGGCATTTCGTCCAAAGATTTATCGGAAAAATTATTTTAAAATTTTTCCGTTAGGTATTACCGGTCGAAACAAGCCTGAAAAGAACCCGTATAGCTTGAAATTTGCGGCCCCACTGCAATAGAACCAACAAGCCCTTAGGATAGGGCCGCACTTCAAATTGAGAAGGAACCCATGCTCTGTGTTTGTGCACAATTTCAAGAAAACCCGAGCGTCGGGTTCACAAAAAGATCGTTGAAAAGTTTAGCGGCACTTGGAAAGCAAGAGCTCCAAATTTTTCCAAATAATTTTGGCTTTTCATCGCTTTCATTGTCAAAACTACAACCCCGACTTGAATGCCGTCATTCATCAAACCGATGAGATTTATTAATCGGCGAACAGTAACAGGTTGTTCCACCATCAAATTTCGCGGTTTAATATGACCATTTGATCAGCAAAAGAGGCGTTGCGCGTCAAATTGAGAAGGGAACTCTTCAAATTGGCTTTTCGTCCTAAGATTTATCGGAAAAATTATTTTAAAATTTTTGTGCTATGTATTACCGGTCGAAACAAGTCTGAAAACAATCCATATAGCTTGAAAATGGTACACTTTGTCGAAAAAGACCTGGTTTTTACCAAATTGAACAAGAAAACGGTCGAAAAACATTTCTCGGATCCCATATTTGTGACGAAATGCCAAAGAGTTCCCTCCCTTTTGCTTTTTCGATTTGACGTGCCCCGTAGATCAAATTTTTGATGACTTCCTGCTCAAATGTCTCAAAAAATGACAAAACAAATTTGTAGGCCAACTGTCTAGGCCAATGTGGAGAAGGCCTCAGCAAAAAGCTGCGATATGAAGCCTTCAAGAACCTGATGCGTCAAGACGTCGGCTTCTACGACGACAAACGACACAAGATAACTTGCGACGAGCTTTTCCCTCTTGCTTTTTCGACTTGACGTGCGTCGCACTTTAAGCACTTCGCCTGTCAACTGATTTTTCTTGTTGAAACAAACACTTACAAACTCCACTTGCACAGCGCAACTCGACTCGCTGAACTGCACAATCACCGGGATCACAATCTGCGATTGTTTGTTCAGTTTGAAGATTCCATGACAATTTATGGGCAACAGATCGTCGTAGCCGGTGTTCAGGCTCAACGCCGTCTTGTTGACTGCGTATTCCACGTTCTCGCGGTTGTAGACCGTTGAGGCGACTTCTTCTCCAACGCCGACTGAAGAGAGAGGAATTTGGAAGGAAGGTCAAACGAGAAAGGTTAGTGAATGTGGTGTTCTGGGAATTGTTTCGGTAAAGAAAATGAAGTTGAAACATGACGGAATAAACAATTGTAATATACTAGTATTTCCATAAAGTGCGGAGACTTTTGATCGCTAAGCGAAAAATGGCAACGGTCCATAATGGGCAGAAACCACAATGGGCAGACCATAACGGGCAGATTTTTAAAGTCCTTGGAAAAATGTTTGATCCTTTATATATTTGTAAAAAATAGATTTTTTTTAAAAATGTTACATTTTTATTTGACTGAGTAAAGTAAAAATGTAAAATTCAAAAGAAATGGGTACGATTTTCGAAATCAACGCCCTCGAAAACCCCAAATCCACTATTTACACAAAAAAATTCCAAAAATTACATTTTTACATTACTCAGTAATGTAAAAATGTAAGATTCAAAAAAAAGAGTTTCGGTAAAAAGATGAAGTTGAAAAATGATGGAATAAACAATTGTAATATACTAGTATTTCCATAAAGTGCGCAGACTTTCGATCGCTAAGCGAAAAATGGCAACGGTCCATAATGGGCAGATTTTAAAAATCCTTGGAAAAATGTTCAGTCCCTTGCATATTTGTAAAAAATAGATTTTTTTTTAAATTTTACATTTTTATTTTCTGAGTAATGTAAAAATGCAACTTTTGGAATTTGCATTACTCAGTAAAGTAAAAATGTAAAATAAAAAAGATTGCTCAGTAAAGTAAAAATGAAAGATTCAGAAAAAATGAGTACAATATTCATAAAGAGCATCGTCGATAACCCTTAAATCCACTATTCACAAAAAAAATTCCGAAAATTACATTTTTACATTACTCAGTAATGAAAAATTAAATTTTTGGAACTTTTTTTGTTGATAGTGGATATAGGGGTCCATAAAGTGCGTAGACTTTTGATCGCTAAGCGAAAAAATGGCAACGGTCCATAATGGGCAGATTTTTAAAGTCCTTGGAAAAATGTTCAGTCCCTTGCATATTTGTAAAAAATAGATTTTTTTTTTAAATTTTACATTTTTATTTTACTGAGTAATGTAAAAATGTATTTTTTGGATTTTTTTGTGAATAGTGGATATAGGGGTTTTCGAGGGTGCTGAGTTCGAAAATCGTATTCATTTTTTTTGAATTTTACATTTTTACATTACCCAGTAAAATAAAAATGTAAAATTCAAAAGAAATGGGTACGATTTTCGAGATCAGCACCCTCAAAAACCCCAAATCCACTATTTACACAAAAAATTCCAAAAATTACAATTTTACATTACTCACAAGGGAATGGTCCCAACGATCCGTGGGATCCGCCAATGAGACCCAGATATTCTGACAGAGCGTGCAAAATTATGTAAAAATCCGTTTTTTCTCTACTTGCGGAATGCCCTCGGGCAACGAGTTATAGCGGTCGAAAGTTTTGCCAAATTTTCCCGGATCTTGCGGGTCGTTGGGACCATTCCCTCGTCAGTAAAGTAAAAATGTAAGATTTTGAAAAATGAATACGATTTTCGAAATTGGCATCCTCGAAACCCCCAAATCCACTATTTACACAAAAAAATTCCAAAAATTACATTTTTACATTACTCAGTAATGTAAAAATGTAAGATTCAGAAAAATGAATACGGTTTTCGAAATCATCACCCTTGAAAACCCCTAGATCCAATATTCACGCAAAAAATTCCAAAAATTGCATTTTTACGTCACTCAGTAATGTAAATAAGATTTCGAAAAATGAATACGATTTACGAATACTCAGTAATGTAAAAATGTAATATTCAGAAAAAAGCGTACGATTTTCGAAATCATCACCCTCGAAAACCCGGCGATTATGCAAATTCTCGGAATTGAGAAATAGATTTACCAGAACAGACCTTCTGTTCTGGCCGCACATTTTTCTAAGTTCAAAACCCACCTTGCTTAAAAATCTCAAGCCGTCTGGTTGTTCCGGTATAAACGGCGTGAGCGTTGGCAATCCGGCAGCCGTTGAAGTCGATATGAGTTCTATAAGAAAGCACAATAATGATTTTATGGGGACAGTACTTTAATGTCCAAAAAGTTTCTTCGTCTACTGTACCAATAACAACGGGAAAAAATAATGGTGACATTCTACATGTTTACTAATAATTATTTTACTGTTTGCAACTCTGTCGCCTCACGTCAACCCGAAGCGTTATGCCAAGCCTAAAAAAAATAAACAAAAAAAAGTACGTTTGAGAAAAATTTTTTTTCTCTATCGTATCGCAATATTTTACTGTTGTTTTTTAATGTGATAGAAAGAGAATATGATTTTTGTTAAAACATGAAGTTTGACCTTGTTGATCTACCGGATGGGTATGAAACCCATGCATTTATGTATTCGACCACTGATGTTTGTCTAAGAAAGTATTCTGAATCATTTGGAGGAAGAAACGCTCCTCAAACCCCCTCAATTTTAAGCAGACATGGCAAGGGGGCCGGGCCTGGCTTTGGAAATTATGAAAAGGGCCGGGCCGGGCCCAACTCTAAACGGGCCGGGCCGAAGACCTAACGTTTTCTTGGGCCCCCTCGGCCTGGCCCCTTTTTTCAAAAAAAAAAAAAATTGTCTTGCAACGAAAAATTTAGGTGCCAAATTTTTTTTGGCATTTTGTTGTAATTTTTTCGCAAAAAAATTTTTTTGACTACGGTTGTTTAAAGTTTCTCTTGCTTTCTCTAGGATTTCGACGATGGATTTGACAGTCGAGCAGCCCATCTGAAGTATTTTATTCACTCTTATGACATGAATACCTGTGGTTCGATTTTTCGACCTTTAAAAAAATCAAATAAAAATTTGTGACAAAAAATTTCAGCCTTCAAACAAAAAAAAGGGCCGGGCCGGGCCGAAGGGCACCGGGCCCCGCCCGTTTTGCCATGTCTGATTTTAAGTTTATATTGCACTTGGGCACCACTTGGACCCTTTGTCATGTTTTTCGTTATATCTCGTCAAATTTTTATCAGGTCGCAAACTGCTTGAACAAAAGTTGTTTGTGGCTGCATAATAACCGCTTGTAACTGTGCGAATTTGTAATTTTCCGTAAAGTCTATTTCGGGTTGACGTGCGCCTTTGTTTTCGCTGCAGGACATAAAAAGTTTCTTTGACATTTCGTTTCACACGCCGCAAAACGCGCAGTTCAAAACATGCTGTACTAGCGCGTTAAAAATCCCAAACTTACATGACGTCCCGATCAGGGACACACGACGAATTCAATATCTGAATCTTGAATCGGACCGGTTCAAACTTTGGGAACATGAGTTGAAACTCGGTTTTGGCGCACTTCTCCGAACTGACAATCCTGAAATCATCAATTTTATCAGACATGGCAAAACGGGCCGGGCCGGGGGCCCGAAGGTTGGGCCCGTTTAAAGTTGGGCCCGGCCCGGCCCTTTTCAAAATTTCCAAAACCCGGCCCGGCCCCGGCCCTTTTTTGTTTAAAGTTTTTACTTTAAACTAACATTATGAAGTTCGCAGTACTCGAATTAGTCCAAAAACGTTTTAAAATTTAAAAATCGATGAACCCATACCCAAGATATTGTTGATTTTTTTTGATATTATCCATGATTTGTCAGATATTCAGATATTGGAAATATATGCAAAAAGCTGAAAAGCATCAAAAATTTGAAGATTCGGAAATGATAATCAGAACCTGAAATTTGAAAAAAGGGGCCGGGCCGAGGGGGCCCAAAAAAAAGATAGGCCCGGCCCGTTTAGAGTTGGGCCCGGCCCGGCCCTTTTCAAAATTTCCAAAGCCCGGCCCCCTTGCCATGTCTGAATTTGATTAAATCATTGGTCAAGACCATCGACTTACAGTTCGTATGGATGATTTTCGGGATCAAATTTACACACTTGTCGGCAGTTTGTAATTGAAATTGAAAAGATAAGGATCAAACAGGATGTGCGAATTCCTTCGTTCATTGTCGCAATTTACAATGTTTGTTGTTCAATGTCGAAAGGATGGAGATGAACCCATAAAGAGCTCACAACTAAAGTAACAAGGGAAGTATGCCAAGTGCGACGCTATTTTGGTGAAAATTGGTGCAAATTTAGAATAATTTTTTCTAAGTCATATGCGAGATTTTAAGATCGCGTTTTGCAGTCTAGTAAATGAATGATCAATGCTGCATCACCATGGACCCCATCACGCACACCCTGTGTTGCTAAATTAGGCACACTTATGAGGGTCCATACTGGCTTGGTACATGGGGACAAACGGAAAATTGATGAAATGGCGCAACAATCCTTTGGCGGGGCTGTCTTGGTCCTGCAGCGCATTACCAACGCTTATTGGCGCGCATAAAATGTTTCACGTGAAACGCATGCGCTACCCTTTTTATATGGTTACATGATCGATTTCTTGGATGTCTTCGAGTATCGAACCGAGATTTTTTGTTTGAAAATTGGCAAAAATGTGACAATTTTTTGCGAATTTTGGTGTGAAAAATTTCATGCCTTTTTCTACCATAGCGGGTAATGTCTCCACAAGAAATTAAATTTTTCCGTACGAAACTGGCAAAGATATAGCCAAAAAGTGTTTTCCTCTCTGACCGCTCTCCACGTTTCCCGTGCTCTCTCGGCCGTAAAGTTCGTTGAATATTTTGGCTGCGGCTGCAAAGCGTGTCTCAATTTTTTGCGAATTTTGACATGAAAAGTGTTATATCTATTTTTACTACAGTGCGTTCCATAAATATAGAAATATTTAGTTTTTTCAACTTAATTTTTTAGTAGAATACCGGATTTGAAAACCTTTGACAGTGAATGTTAAACAGCTCAGTAGGCATATATTTTACAAAAAATTTTGGGATATTTCACGTTTTCGCGCCAGGACTAGACATTTTTTCAAAAAATTCCGTAGCAAAAATATAGGAAAAAATTTATGTTTTTCGTCGTATTCTTGTTAAAACTAGGCCAAGAGAAATGTCGCTCTCAGATTATGAAAAGGGGCGTATTAGCCTTCTATTCGAGGCACGTTATCGCCATTATTTTATTGCGTAAGCAAAAAAAAACAGTCGTTTAGTGGGTTGATCACCTACATCAACAAAAGAGACAATGACGGAAAATTTAAACGCTTCGGACGCCCCAATTCATTGTCAAAGGCATCAGAACACCAAATCCGAAGGTCGGAATGAAATTCTAAGGGGAGAACAAACCAAATCCGAGCAGAAATTAACTTACAAATCTCCAGGCAAGCTGTCTGGAGATGTACAATAAGCTCTGAACAATTTGCTTGAGGCAAACGGATGAAATTTCTAAACCTAAAAGCTAGCCAAAGATATCCAGACTTAGTTTTGCTAAATAGCACGTCTCAACCCACTGGGGAAGGGCAACCTCTGCCGCTATTATAGTAGCCGCGTGGGTAATATTTTCGGAAGCAAGATGTTATGAAGGCTGATAAAAACAAACGATCCTTTTTTTTGCCTCTTTTTCCGCGCGATACTGCCAAAGATACGGCCAAAGAACAAAGAAACTTTTTGGACGTTTCGTTTCCACGCCGTAAAAAGCGCAATTCAAAAGTAGTTGTTCAGTCCCTTGAAGACATGCGACGTTGCATCTTTTTCTGCGATGTGCACCGTGCGAAAACAAAAGTTCCCTTTGCACTGTGCAATTTGTTACTTTTTGCACCGTGCATTAGGCTTTTTAGGGATGTCGCTTTACTCCTTTCGCAAAGTCGCTGGAACTTTTCCTGCGATACTAGTCCTTTCGCAAAGTCGCTGGAGAGATTTCCGCGACATGCACTGTGCAAAAACAAAAGTACCCTATGCACTGTGCAATTTGTTGCTTTTTGCACCGTGCATTAGGCTTTTTTGGCTGTGGCTGGCACCCTCACTCCTTTTGCACGGTGCAAGCGTCAAAGATCACTTCAGCGACTCTCCGGACGGCCTATGTAGTACTAATCCATCCAAAAAGTCTTGAGAATTTCGCAATGTACACTTTTCTGCAAAAATTGTCGCTCGCACTCTTTTTTTTGTTTTCTGAATGTCGCCGAAATCACTTCAGGGCCTATGCCAACTGACTATAGTACTCACGCTTTGCCGAAACAATCGAAATCAATTTTTTCCGCGCGCTGTCAAAGATACGGCCAAAAAGTGTTTTTTTCTCTAACCGCTCTCCACGTTTTGCGTACTCTCTCGACCGCAAAGATCGTTAAATATCTCGGCCGCGCCTGTAAAGCGCCAGTTAAAACTTTGAGACATTGATATAAGACCCAAGCCCGAAATGTGTGCAAAATGGCAAGAAAATCTGAGCGTCGCACTTGCAGTATTTTACCATGTTAGGTAATATACGCATATGCAATTTATTTACAACAAAAATACCCGAAAAGGAACCCGCAATTATTCAAAAACACTGATCATCGCTATCAACCCAAAAATTCGTCGAGATGGATAAAAAGAGCTGTGTCACTTTAAGACTAACACAAAGTCAGTCAAGGTCAAGATCTCGCGGCGCGCGAAAAAGAAGCCCCAAATGTTGGAAGGAGGTTTTATTGATGGGCGAGAGAGAGGGGACGGGTATGTTGTTGATTAACATCGCACATCCTGAGTATTTTAGGCAATATAATTTGCCAGGACTCTTAGCAATGACCAAAAAAATTCGAATTTCGCCTTTCTGCTATGTATAATATAAGTTTTGCCGTTAAAATGTTGCGCAACGCACGTCAAATGGAAAGAAAAAGGAAGAAACTGTTCAAATTGGCATTTCGTCACAAATACGGGATCCGAGAAATGTTTTTTGACCGATTTCTTGTCCAATTTGGTGAAAACCAGGTCTTTTTTAGACAAAGTTTACCATTTTCGAGCTATATGGAGAAAATGTACCATTTTCAAGCTATATGGACAAAGTTTACCATTTTCAAGCTATATGGAGAAAGTGTACCATTTTCAAGCTATATGGACAAATTTTACCTATATACCAAGTGGAAAAATTTTAAAATAATTTTTCCGATAAATCTTTGGACGAAATGCCAATTTGAAGAGTTCCCTTCTCAATTTGAAATGCGGCCCTATCCTTAGGGCTTGTTGGTCCTATTGTAGTGGGGCCACAAATTTCAAGCTATATGGATCCTTTTCAGACTTGTTTCGACCGGTAATACCTATCCGGAAAATTTTAAACTAATTTTTCCGATAAATCTTTTGACGAAAAGCCAATTTGAAGAGTTCCCTTCTCAATTTGAAGTGCGACGCACAGACTTTGCTGGAATTTCGTTGGACATGGCCTGCATCGTGCGTCTCACCGCGAAGATTGGCGGGCACCCTATATTGATCCTTTGATTTGGCACACATTTAGATTAACTTTTTGAGCGGACAATGTGAGATTGCGAGCTATATTTCTGCACAAGAAAACAACCTCTCCACAAAGGATCGAATGTTGAACGAAAAGCAAATTTGAAGAGTTCCCTTCTCAATTTGACGCGCAACGCCTCTTTTGCTGATCAAATGGTCATATTAAACCGCGAAATTTGATGGTGGAACAACCTGTTACTGTTCGCCGATTAATAAATCTCATCGGTTTGATGAATGACGGCATTCAAGTCGGGGTTGTAGTTTTGACAATGAAAGCGATGAAAAGCCAAAATTACTTGGAAAAATTTGAAGCTCTTGCTTTCCAAGTGCCGCTAAACTTTTGGCAAATCGGGCTTATGGCCCTAAGGGTAAAAGGTAGGGCCGGCCCGTTTTCAAAATTTTTGAAGCTCGGCCCGGTTAAGGTAGGCCGGCCCGTTTTCAAAATTTTTGAAGCCCGGCCCGGTTGCCATGTCTGGCGGTCACAGAAGAATTTGCCTCGAATTTCTTCCAATGAGGCGATAATCAGTGCAAAAATTGGTTTGCCCCAATTTCTGAAATTCATGGCCGACTTAATTGATTTTAAGTACTCATTAGCTGACCAAATTACCATTCCAACGATTCTCTTAGTTTTGTTTTCTCACAGTGCATGTCGCACAAATCACTTCAGCGACTTTACGGACGGACTCGCATAGCAACTGAGTAATCTATATGAGGGCGGTCACCAGACATGGCAAATCGGGCCGGGCCAAGGCCTTCGAACCGAAAGCCCGGCCCGGTAAAAGGTAGGGCCGGCCTTTTATTTTTCAGAATTTTGATGCCCGGCCCGGTTGTAAAATTTCGTTTAAAAATATTCAAAACTGCACGTTGCAAACATACGGGAAACTATTTGTCTTCGCGGTTGGACAGAAAACCCGCCAAACCACCTTTTCTGTCAAAAGCAAAATCTCGTTTTCGCAGAAAACCAAAATGCCAGACGAAAAATTGGCGTCGCAATTTTCGTGTCGGGACCAAAAAATCGGAACCGGGCTTGGGGCCGAAATTCAAAATCTTGGGCACGAAGCCTCGGCCCGAAAAAAAAACGTCGAGCCCAAAGCCCGGCCGGTAAAAGGTAGGGCCGGCCCGGTAAAAGGTAGGGCCGGGCCGTTTTCAAAATTTTTGAAGCCCAAATTTCTGAATTTTTGAAGCTCTCTTTTGTTTATCAAAGTTTTATTTTTACAGCATCAATGAGGCTATGCTTATTTAACAACCCATCCAAACAACAACACACAATTACTCCAGATTCCTGTCGTCCAGGATCTGCGTCGAACACAAGTGTCGATAGCGCCGTCGGGTCGATTCAACAGCTCGAAGTGCGTCCCCTTTTCGATGACCTTCCCGCCCGCACCACGGCGATTTGGTCCGCATTCTGCACGGTGGAGAGGCGATGCGCGATGACGATACAGGTGCGG
>VUOU01000011.1:91229-121665 GCA_025436335.1 Bursaphelenchus mucronatus
TTTGCCAGCGTCTAAGAATGGGTTAACGAAAAGAAAAACAGAGTGGGTATCCGGCTTAAAAAAGCCGAGAGACGCCGGCGGAACGTCAAATTGAAGGCCAAGGAACCGACTTTCATTGTAATCGATTTCATCAATTGAACATTGAGGCCAATTCTTCAAAAGACTCTCCAATCTTGCCTTCGAATTGTGACAATTTTACTGTAGGAAGAGTTCCAATGAGCTGAAGCTCTTCTTCTTCTAAAACATGAAACAGATTACCAATGGAAGCCGTAAAGATTATAGTGAGTTCTTTAGCATACCACTTGCAAAAACAACTGAGAGTTTTATGTCGAAAGTCGGCAAAAATGGTAAATTGTTTGGCGTACGCTGGCATGAAAAGTTTAATATCTATTTCTACTGTAAAGAGTAATGTTTCCACAAAAGATCAGTTTTTTTCACGCAAAACTCACTACAATTGTTATACTCTCTGACCGCGCTCCGCGTTTTGCGTGCTCTCTCCGAATATTATTCATTATTTTGGCTGCACCTGAAAATTCGCGGGCTAAGACTTCCTGAATTTGATGTGTAGCCTATGCCCGATTTGTCTGCAAAATTTAAAGAAACTCTGAGCATTGCACTTCGAGCACTTTCCTTGTAAGTCCCAAAAACATGCAGAATTCATGGCTTACCTCTCAACGCCGCATGACTTGCTCTCTTGCCCTTCAATCCGAACCAAAGGTAGGCAAAGGAAGCCAGACATACCAGGAATGGGACAATCGTTCGGAGGGGACTTCGATATTGGTACAGGAAGTTCCTCCAGACTAACGCAATAATTTGCTTGACGAAACTGGGATTGCGACTTACTAAACGGTGAATATTATTAGACTTGAAGTCTTTCTGTATTTTTGGGGGGATGCCTTTTGTAAGGCATGTGAGCCGAGGATTGTTTGGTCTTTTTGTAAACCTGCTAGAAACGGCTTAGCGGAGAGAAATTACTTATTTTAATCTTAACTTCTGCAAGAACAGTTTTCAAGAAGGTTGACTTTTTCTAAACAGAATTTTTCCCTAAAAATACCATATGTTTGAAGATTGTATTCACAAATCTGTACTTACAATCCTGCTGTTCAACGCTCCTTGCATTCTCTGCAATCTTGTCCGCCAACTCTCTTCCATCCTTGTTTTCAGCACGTTCTCCAACATTTATAAAAACTTGTTCTAAAGTGTTAACCGACAGTCCAAATGAGTCAATTCCCAGCGCATCCTTGCTCTTTTCCAGCGCTGAAAACAGTCTTACGAACTGTTTCTTGCTTTCGAATGGCAAGTTCACAGTGAATTGCGCCGCAGGGCTGCCATCAAACTTTGCGCTCTCGACGTAATCTTGGATCAAACATAAAACCTCGGCTGAGTTTAGTACAGGGTCAACACCTTGTCGGAGAGTTACGGTCAGCAGGAATCCGGTGCCGAATCGGTTTTTGAGGAAAGCCGAAGATCCAGCGCAGATGACTTTTCCTTTGACCATGATTAATATTCGGTCTGAGAGAAGATCCGCTTCGTCCATGTAATGGGTGGTTAAAATAATAGTTCTAAAACAGATACGGTAAAATTTGCAGCTCCAGGCAAGATGAAACGGACTTTTAGAGTCTTGTATCACAATGCCAATTTTGGCGGAAATTTCGAAATTTAAAAATTCCTTCAACTTTATCGGCCAGAAAGACCACGGATGAATGTAAAAAAAATCCTTACCGATCCTGTTTGAATTTCTCCAAGATATCTCCAATCTGCCTTCTGGCAGTGGGATCCATTCCAGCGGTGGGCTCGTCCAATAAAACCACTCTACTATTTCCAACCAAAGCCATACCAACACAAACCTTTCGCTTCATCCCACCACTTAAATCACCAGCCAGCACATTGGTCGATTGGCCAAGCCCCACCTTTTCCAGAATGGACATACAATCGCCATCGCCAATGTAAGCGTTGCGCAGTCTTGCGGCAAGCCGCAGATGCTCCAGACATGAGAGCCGTTCGTATAAAGGATTGCCTTGAGGGCAGTAGCCAATGTATTTTCGAACAGTGGAGAGACTGGATTCGACGTCATAACCACACACCTGCAAGCAGACATAATTTGTTTTTGTGAGAAAGGTTGCTGTTAAGAAATATCAATTTTTGTCTGCTTACCGTAACTTTTCCCGAAGTCGGTTTTGTATAGCCAGTCAAACAAGAAAACGTTGTTGACTTGCCAGCACCGTTATGCCCAAGAAGTGCAGTGATGTCGCCAGGGAAAGCCTGGAAAGTGGCTCCGTTTACAGCATAGTCTCCACTGTAACCCCATCGCTTGCGTAGATTTTTGACCTAAAATGGATTGTCTGATAGAAAAACAGCTACAATATCGTTTGAATAGCCTTTAAACCCAATAATAATGCTTGATGTCATAGTAAAATCCACTTACGTCAACGTCCGGCTTGTCTATTCTCCCTTCCGTTGACTCAAAATCGTTTTTGTCCAACCGCACTTCCGAGTGATCCTCCTTCATACCAGAAACTTTGTTGTTTCTTGGGAACAGCCCCAAAAGGTGGCTGAAATCCATTCCGGGATTCCCAGCCGTCGGCACAATCAACTCCAGCAGAAAAGTCAACGAGATAATGATAAAAGTGTCAAGAAGCAGAAAAATAAAGGCATGAATGAAATTGTATTGATAAGTGAACCGGCTTAGCGGCGAAGGGGAAATATCTAAAGAGAAAAAGGTATATTCGTTTCGTATCTTACCGTATCGCTGCAAGACTTCCAAATCGGTCAAGCCGAGCCGAAAAGCGGCCAACGGATTGAGTGAATGCAAACACATTTCCACCACATTTAAGCGATTCGTCGCTTGAAATGCGAGAACAGTAAGTCCTAACGTTGCCAGCACATTTAGAGTTATTGCCAGCCCCACTCGTTGCAAAATTGTCCCACATAACAAAGCAAATGCTACGCAGAATAAGACATAGAGGAACACGAAGATGACGATTATTATGTCGACTTTTAACTGAGAAATAGTTATGTTGAAAAATACGAATCGAGTTGAGAATTAACATACCTTGAATGCCAAGAGTAATGGGAACGTAATAATGGCCATGACAATGGTCATTTTTACCAAACCAAACAGAAAGTGGGAGGCGTAGAAACTGTGCCGCGACATTCCCATTACAAGGAGGTAGGTCTGAAAAAAGAGGTTAAAACCTAATTTCTGACGGCCTTAAAAAAAAGCCGTTCATAGAAAAGGTTGCACTCTAGAAGCTGAAACTTTTAAGAATTAACACGTAGCTGATGCCTGACACGTGTGCCAAATTTAATGAAAATATGAATTTCAATGTTATAAAAAAGCCAGAACAATTACTTTGGAATTGCGCTTTTTACGGCATGTGAAACAAAATGTCAAAAAAAATTTTTTATGTCCTGCAGCGAAAACAACGGCGGCACAGTTATAACCAGTGAAATAATTATTAGTAAACATGTAGAATGTCACCATTACTTTTTTCCGTTCTTATTGGTACAGTAGACAAAGAAACTTTTTGGACATTTCGTATCCACGCTGTGAAAAGTGTAATTGAAAAGTAGCTGCTCTGGCCCTTTAATAAAAAAAACGAAGTTTTTCGGAGTTGTCTATGAAACATTTCTCTTCACACAAACTTGCGTCACTTACTGTACACGTAAGTTGCGGGCAATCAAAATAAACGGTCAACGAGTAAGTGTAATCCCCGCTTAGTCCGAAACTCAAAGGTTACGGAAAATCTAGACCGAGAGACAAACCGTAGACGAATCCTCATCTGATAGAGGCAATACAAAGGCTACCCAACTGCTTTTCATTTTTTATTTTTAATTGTAAGCATTTTTTGAACGATGACACTTTTTTCTAGCCACTCTTAATCTTAACCCACCTTAATTTCGGTTTCTCCCTCGTATATGACGTCTTTGATAATCATAGCCATCGGGATCAACGACGAAAATACAAAAGCCAGAAATAGATATGGCAAGCCAATGGTAAGAAACGAAAATTTGTAAGGATTTTCGGGGAAGAATTTTACTGTCACCTAAAAACGCCATCTTACTTTTAAGTGGCATGTTAATGCACCTGCTTTTTCATTTGCGTTGTTCCCAATTGATGCCAGTTTCAATAAAACCTGATCTACAGTATATTGAAGTTTCATATGTTCCTCTTGAGTTTGTCGATTGAGTAGGGTACCGTTCAAAAAGTCGTAAACCCCTGACTTTGATAGGGGTCATCAGACAGCCAGCCATTATTTATTTTATACCCAATACCGTGTCGGCCAAATTCACTAATATTGATGTAGTACTCAAATTTCTTGGACGCAATGTCAAATTGGTTGAAGAAAATGTGAATCGGCGATGAGTCGACGAGTTTTACGTTCAACGAGTTTGCAGCTTTTGAGAATTCAGCGTAATCTGCGGAGTTTAAATTGCTGAAAAGAATGAGTTTGCTCTGCAATAGAGTTAATGTGACCTTACTCAATTTTGAACTCAGTTGTTGTATTTACCTGCAAAACGCAGGTCTCCGGACTGACCGGAACAATGGGTTTGTCATAGTTGTTGGATAAAACCGCGGCCGCAATAATTATTGGCAATACAAATAGTGGAACCAATAGCTCGCAACATAACCGTTTTTTACTCCGTTTGGACACTTGAAGGTCCTTTATGGCCAAGGCTTTGAGCTGTCCGATTGTGGACATGGCTGAAAAGAGATGTTTGTTTAAACATGAGGAAAGAAATTCAAGGACGACGCTTAGATATTGATAAAATTTGGAACAGATTCAGAGTATTGCTTTCTAAAATATTTGCAAAATTTCCCGCTCGACAATTTTTAGATTGGTGCTGAAAATTGGAAAAAATGTAATGCTTTTTAGCGAATTTTGACATGAAACGTTTTATACCTAAAAAACACTTCTACTGTAGAGAGTCATCTTTAACAAAAAATTAATCCGTTTCATTCGAAACTGGAAATGATATGGCCTAAAAGTGTTTTTCTCTTTGTTCGCTCTTCTCATTTTGCGTATTCAAGTGGTAAAGATCCTTGAATATCTCAGCGGTGCCTGCAAAGCGCAAAGACACGACGTGCATGCAAATTAAAAGGAAATCTGGGCGTTGCAATTCGAAAACTTCTCTTGTCAGCCTCAAGGTAAATTTTCTCAACATAAGACAGCAACAAGGTTTTGTATACGCTGATTTATTGCATATGAAGGCTATAAAACAAGAAAAGTTCGGCTTTACAGCGGTTTCCAACTGCTGTATATATTTAGACCTCCGGCCGAAAACTCCTTCTTTTACAAAAAAAACAATGGATCTATACAAAATTTATATTATGTAATGCACAACACTGCACAATGGATCAAAGAGCCCGGCTTAATAGCCAAAACGAAGCTTTTTTGGAGTTGTCTGCGGACACTGTAAATTGAAGGTATAGTCATCAAAAAAATGAGTAAATTTTAATCGTAGGCCAAACTAAGTCTATGATTAATGTTGAGTTTCTTTGTCAACCCTCTGTACAACGAATCAAAAGGAAAAAAATTTGTTATATAAAGGATTCGTTGTAGAGACGTTTATTTAGGCATAAACATGACTCTTGAGACCTCTGAAATTGCTTGTTATAAACAGGTTTTGCTGTACAAAGATTTTTCTACAGAAAAACAGAAAAATCAAAACGTGCTTTTGGGCCAAAAAATATTAAAATTGGAAAAAAATATGTTTTTTCTTGGAGAAATAAAACCTTTGAGGCTTTCCTTTTTTACGCTTTTTTTATTCAACGTACACATGGCTTTATGTCGGCGATGTTTGCAATATATCTCACTATTACTTATCCAAAAAAAAAGACTTCTAAATGAAATTCAACAAACACTCGCTATAACGAAGACTTTTATGGTGACAAATGCAATTTCAAGGCCAATTATCCACTTTGGAATGAAGCTCAAATACAGTAGAACCTCTGTACAACAAAAACTGTCTATTACAAACAATTTAGAAAGTCTTACGAGTCATTTTTAGGTTAAGATATACCTTTGGACAACAAAAACTTTCTATAATAAATAATTTTTGTACTATTGCGATTTATTTTACAGAGAGATGACTTTATAATAACTAGTTATGCTAATTTATTGTTCGTTATACAAAGGTTCTATATTCGAAAAAAGGAAATTAGAGCCCCTCAAATTTGCGAAATTCGCAAAATGAAAAAAAACGCAGAATAACGTTATATGTATCATGAATCATGTCTAGCGGAAGACATGACTCGTAAAGGAATTCACAAAAGAGTTCCAAATAAAAAAAAATTAAACAAATTTATGTATTTGTGAGGAAAATGATATGATCTGGCATTTATGAAGTACACGTTGTATTATTATATGATATGTGTATATTTTCTTGATATTAAATGGAATGGTCTAGAAATGCAAAGAGTCTTGAGTTGGCCGATGCGGTTGCTCCAAGGCCCAGGGATCCGGCGCTGAGGCGAGGGGAACTCCGTTCGCTTCTTGGTTGTATGGAGGGGGAGGTGGGAACTGGAAATAGACAATGTAAATGCATATGCCATGGATTGTAAAACCGAAAAAATAATGGAAAAGATAAAAAAGCAGAAAGCCAGGACGTTTAACATAGGACGTGCTGTAGTGCGAGGCGTAGATCTTCGTTAAATTGTTGAAATTTAGCCAAAAAGAGACAGTTTTCTGCAAATTTTGGTATGAAAAATGTCATGGCTATTTTTACTGCTGAGGGTAATGTTTCCACAAAAAATTAATTTTTCCATACGAAACTGGCAAATTTATGGCCAAAAAGTGTTTTCCTCTCTAACCGCTCTCCGAATTTTGAGTGCTCTCTTGGCCGCAAACATCGTTTAATATCTCGGCTGTCTCTGCAAAGCGCAAGTTAAAATTTTCTAGAGTTAATAAGTGAGCCCTAAGTGTATTAAAAATTCAAAGCAAATCTGAGCGTTGCACATGGGGTAATTCACTTGTTAATTTTTAGTTAATTAAAGAAACATTTACAGGACGTGAACAACACACATACACATATTGCTCATCACGACTGACAGGGCATTTCAACGATTACTACAAAATCATTTTAACATTACAAATTCTTGTGACACGTGTCGCAGCAGACCCTTAAACTGACCATTGCCGCCGGTTGCTCCACTTGACTTTCTTCCAATGTTGCCAACCTTGTAAACACTTGCTCCAAGGAGTCTTGAATCAAATAGAAGTCTCCGACCAGTTGAGCTCCCGCTTGTCGGTTTACCTCATTCACGAATCGCTCCACATCGCCATACATCTGACTCCAATATGAGCCCGCTTTCTTGGGCAACGTCCAAGACAACGCGCTGTGTTCGGGCGACGAGTCGGTCGCTGCAACGTCGAACATTTTTCGGACCGCATCATCGACGAATGCGGCGTTCGCTTGACCGGGATCGTTTAGCATCAACGTCAAGATGTAAGAGTTGCCGTAGCGGGATTTGAGATGTTGCGAGGTTCCAATTCCTCGTAATCTTCCGGCTCTAAGAAAGCCGATCCGTGTGCACAGTGCTTCACACTCTTCCATGGAGTGGGTCGTCAACAAAATGGCCTTATTCTGATTTCTCATCGCGATTAACAGGTCCCAAATATGCCGGCGAGTTGCTGGATCAACACCGGCCGTGGGCTCGTCCAGAACGAGGAATTTGGAGCCGGACATGAGACAGCAGGCAATCGATATACGACGCTTTTGACCTCCACTAAAACAATATAAATTTGATTAAAAGATGTAAAAATAGGGTAATGTCTTCCTGCATTTGTCTCATAGGCTCCTTTATGATTGGCTGTAGAGGAAAAAGTATGGCGAGAGGGGACCAAGTTATAAAAAGCGGGGTTTTTGTCCAAAATCAGAATTTTTTGGCTTAAAATATGTTTCTTGAAATAAAGTCAACCCTCTGCTTAACAAATTGCAAAAGACCAAAAATAAATTCTGAGGTGGGGCATCGATGTATTTTGCCCTAAAAATTCTAACTAGCTCCTACTTACCTGTAAGTTTTGATCAGCTTATCAGCTTTTTCTTCCATCATCACGCATTCCAAGACCAATCTGACTCGCTCGTCGACATTTTCGAATCCATTTAATCGACCGAGCAATTGTAAAGTTTCGCGGCCCGTTAAGCTTCCGGAAAGCGCATCAAATTGAGGACAATATCCGATGGGAGGGGTCTGTTGAATGTGAATTCCCAGAATCGTTGCTGTTCCACTTGAGGGATAGATTTGATTGGTCAGCATATCAAAAGTTGTTGTTTTACCAGCTCCGTTAACTCCTAAAAAAATTTTTTGATTTTTTATTCAAAAAATTTTGGATTTTTGAACAAAAAAATTTTTTGACAAAAAAATTCTTACCCAAAAGTCCGAAACACTCGTTAGGTGCCATTCCAAAGGTCAGATCTTGAACGGCACATTTGGATTCGGAATAAAATTTGAAGAGGCTTCGCACAGCCAGCGATTGTTGATAATCACCCAACGCGGAGACTCTTTCACGCTCTTGCGCAACATCGTAATCTTCATCCAATGGTCGACGGACGTACTATAATGTGAAAATTTAGCTTATAACCGAGTTTATATAGAGTATGAATCGGTTTGCAACAGAATGCCAAAATTAAAAATGGCGGGAATCTGGAATTTAAAACAAATAACAGCGACAGAATGCTTAGAAATTTGATTTTGAGGGCTAGGCGGAATTTGAAATTTAAAAAACAGGCGATAAACGGTTATGAAATTGATTTCAAAGCCTTTAATAGAATTATAATTATTAAATTTAGCGTTATGGATGATATCGTGTGATGGTGACAGAATGCCAAAACTTTGAAAACTAGGGAGGAAATTTTAAATTTTCCAAATTTTTGGTCAGGATTTAAACTTCAAGGAAAGGCAAAACAAACTTACACTAACAAACTTTTTGATGTGCAATTTATGCAAAATTCTTCCGATGACTTTGCTTTCAATCAAAATCAGCCAAGCCATGTAAAACAGGATGCTCAAACAGAGCGCAACCAGCGAAACCATTGGTGCAATCGACCAGAAATCCTTGTCTTTCGACGGCATGAAGAGATCTTTGCTGTTGTAGATGGTAGTAAAGTTTGTGTCTTTTTTGGATTTGCCGCATTCAATTGTGCAAGTGTTTTGAGAGCGGAAAAGCCCAATGGCTGGGAAGAAAATGTCGAGGAAGAACTGAAAGTAAAAAAAATGAGGAAAATTGGCCTACAATTTTTAGGAAATTTGCAAATTTTTTCCAAAAAGAAATAGAACAAAATTACAATAAAATAAAAATATTTTTTATCAGTCCGTTGGCAAAGTCGCTGGAGCGATTATTGGCGTTTGAACTGTGCAAAAAAAGTGAGAATGCGAGCGACAGCCGAAAAAAGCCTGTGGCACGGTGCAAAAAGCAAAAATTGCACAGTGCAAAGTAAAATTTCAATGAATGTCGCTAAAATCACTCCAGCGACTTTACGGACGAACTATGTATTAGAAATAATAGAGTCGCAGGTCCGTGAAACGTATAACTCGTGCTTTCACAGATATTTCCAAGAGGAAAAAATTTTATATTAAAGATAAAAAAAATTAATTTAAAAAATTTTGGAAACACCCGCGGTCCAAAAAATCTCAGAGATGTCCTAAAAATTCAATGATAAAATTTATCGCTATCCAGGCTTGAAAAAATCAAAACTCCCATTTTTCCACTTACCAATCCAATTTGCAGAAATTGACTCGGATCCTTTTTCAAAACAAATCCAATAATTCCCACGGCAATCGAAAACGCCGTGAAAAAGACCATCGGAATAATCGAATGGAATGCCAAAATAAAAACGGTTCCTTTCGTCGGCGATTCGAAAGCGAAGCTCATCACGTAACTGGCCAAAGAGCTGGCTGTGAAGTACAATATCCAGATCGGTACAATTCCCAAAGTGCACGCAAAATGCGGTTCAGAGGCCCAGAAACTGAGGCCGAAAACAAAAATTGCCAAGATTGTGAAGTAGGAGAGATCGGTGAGGAATTGGGAAATCCAGTAAGTGTAAGGTCGAACTGATGCCAAATAAAGCTGAAATAAAGGTATTCAGATGTACAAACACAAATTAAATAGTCTTTTTAGCACTTTATAAAGCTAGAAAAGTACATTAACAGCGATTTTGATACTATAAAAATCCAAATAAAATGTGGTATATTAATCATGGTGAAGATAAAATAGGTCGAAAATAATGATAAAAAGCTGTAACTTGCAGTTGTAAAGTTGCAATATAGCCTATTTGGTATTCTACGTTCATTGTTTATTATTTTTACTTCATTTAGATCCATTTAGACAGCTTAGAACAGAATGCCACGATTTAAATGAAATGGCGGGAATTCAAAACATATTTTTTTTTCAAAATTCAAAATTCTCTTACCTGATGTTTGAATTTCTTTTTTCTCTCGCTGATGATGGTCGAAAGTAACATGGCCAAGCCAAATGTCAATCCGAATGCATTGAAAACACTGTTCATAACTCCGTTGAAGAAGATTCCTATGTTGAGGGAAAAATCGGTTTCATTTCCCATGAATCCAACTTGGATATTGGCTAAAAATGAGAAAATTTTTTTTTGAAATTTAAGAAATAAAAAAAATTTTAAAAAAAACCCAACGCACTGTCCTTTCCATTTCCAAATAGCAAATTGCTCCATAAATTGATCACCAACATCAAACTGTTGTGTAAAAATGGACTGCCCATCAAACGCATTGTCGAGCCCTCCTCGAAAATTCCCAACGCATTTGGAGGGATTCTGAATTGCTGCGATTGAAGTTTTTGGGCGTCGTATTCCATTTTCTCCACCGAACATTGCTCAATTTTCTCCTTCGTGAGTTTGCTGATACTGTCGAAATATTTGGCAGAAGATAGGAACCGCGAATGAGGGATGGATTCCAAAGTGTGGAGGACGATTTTCTCTAAATTTTTTTTGGTGATTTCGCTTTAATTAAAAAAAATGGCATTGAAAAAAAATTTAATAAAGTAAAGACGTCGGATTTCGAAATTAATAGAATAGATATAAAATTGCTTTGCAGCGCGAAAATTAACATCTTTGCGGCCGAGAGAGTGCGAACGCAGAGCGTCACAGAGAAAAAAGTTTTTGCCCATAACGTTGTCGGTAAAAAATAATTTTTTTTTGGAAACATTACTTTCTATGGTAGAAATAGGCATAAAACTTTCCATACCAAAATTCGCAAAAAAGTGTCACATTTTCGCCAACTCTTGATCTAAAAATCTCGGTCGTTTCTGTAAAGCGCTAGCTAGGAGTCTCGCATATGTCTTATTGTAAGAAAAAAAATGCTAAATTTGTGCCAAGTTTCATCAAAATCTGAGCGTCGCGTTTGGAGTACTTTCCCTGTTAGAAAAAATTGAAATCGAACAAAAAAATAAAAATCAAAAAAATCGAAAAATTCCAAAATTTCTTACCTTGTTCATCAACTTTGACGAAACTCTTTGGTTCATCTTTTTGTTTGATATACAAAAAGAGGAAACACATCAGGCAAACAAAGAATGGGACGACTGATCTCAACAAGTGTCGATACATGTACAAGTAGTTTCTCCACATTAAAGCAATCGATTGTTTGAAGAAATTTGGATGTCGATGGACTGAAAAATGCATTTAAATCAAGTAAAATGTAACCGGCCAAAACGCGGCTCCAACCCCCGCTAAATATTGACAATAACCTCGCCTTACCATCCTGTTGTTCCACTTTCAGCGCATTCTCCGCGATTTTCTCCGCCAATTGTCGACTACTGCTCTTCTCCGCTTTCTCTCCGACTTTGATGAAAACTTGCTCCAACGTATTTACGGACAGCCCGAATGAGTCAATTCCCAGACTATTACGCTCTTTCTCCAAGAACGCAAACAATTCCACAAAGCGCGATTTGCTTTCGTACGGTAAATTCAATGTGAATTGCGCCGCAGGGCTTCCGTCCATTTTGGCGGTGGGAATTGTTCGACGGACCAGTTCGAGGACCTGATTGGCTCCGGCGACCGGCTTCACACCATGTCGGAGAGTGATTGTAAGCAAGAACCCGGTGCCAAAGCGGTTTTTGAGGAACGTTGAGGAGCCGGCACAAGTGACCTTTCCCTTCACCATGATTAATATACGATCTGAGAGCATATCCGCTTCGTCCATGTAGTGCGTGGTCAGAATAATGGTCCTAAAATTGTGGTATTTTAAAAATGAGAATGCCAAAATTGGCGGTCAATTCAAATTTTCGAAATTTTTTAGCCCGTTAAGTTGACCAAAAATTCTATTAACAAAACGACAATGTACCTTTCATGTTTAAATTTCTCCAAGATATCTCCGATTTGCCTTCGGGCGGTTGGATCCATTCCGGCAGTCGGTTCATCCAACAAAACAACTTGACTTTTACCCACCAAAGCCATTGCGACGCATAATTTTCGTTTCATACCACCGCTCAGCTCTTCGGCCAGCTGAAAACATTATATAATCATTTTTGACATTAAACCTGTTATCAGATAAAAAAAATATGCGAAAAATTTTTAAAAATTAGCCAAAATATAAAAATGGTCTTATCTTACCACAGTTTCGGCATCACCAAGCCCCACTTGCTGTAATACATCTCTGCAGTCTTCATCGCCATGATAAGAACCTCTCAATTTCGCGGCCAATCTGAGATGCTCCAGACAAGTGAGTCGATCAAACAAGGGTTGCCCTGAGGGCAGTAACCAATGTTCTTTCGAATTTCGCTTAGATCTTCATCAACCAGCATTCCACACACCTAGAATTGAATTAGATTTGGTATCAACGCCACACATTTTATTATTTCTATCGGTTTTATATTGCACATGCCATTGATGCCAATGATAATGTAAAAATCGTCAAAAGCCGGCTTACTTTTACATCGCCAGACGTTGGAGAGGTATAACCAGTAAGACAACTAAACGTAGTCGATTTTCCTGCTCCATTGTGACCGAGAAGAGCAGTGATATCGCCTCGGAATGCTTGGAAACTGGTGCCATTTACAGCATAATCGCCGTAACCCCAGCGTTTTCGGAGATTTATGACCTGAAAGGGGTTTTTTATATAGCTAAGCGTATCTTGCAAAAGTTTTTGGTAAAAAAAGTAAAAACAAAAGCAATAATGATAAAAATCAATCCAAAACTGTCACTCAACCTACTTCAACATCAGGAGTACTCGTCTTTTGATTGACAGGTTCAAAATCCCCATCCTGTAGCTTCAACGACTCTTCATGCTTGAAATCGCCAACGCGCTTTCTTCTATTCTTGGCCTGCTTGAAGATGGATAAGAAATCGACCCCCGGATATCCAGCTGATGGAAGGATAAGATCGAGGATTTGAGTTACGACGATAATGATTATAGCATCAACAACCAAGAAGATAGCTCCGTGAAGGAACGTATATTGGTAGGTAAAACGCTCGAAGACAGTTACTGGCGTGTCTGGAGAGATATTGAGATATTATTATAATAAATAGTCATTATTTCTCTTACCGTATCTCTGGAACATCTCCAGATCGTTGATTGCCATTTTCAACGCGCTCAATGGATTCAGTGAGTAGACACACATTAGCCCAACTTCTAGAGTGTTGGTAGCTAAGACAAATGCCAACGCGGCCGAGCCAATCCAGGCCAGCAAATTGACCGTAATCGCCAAAGCCGGTCGATGAAAAATTGTTCCACAGAGAAGCGCGAATGCCACACAAACAGTCACATAGATAAACGTAAGAAAAACAAGGATGATCCCAAGCACTGGCTGAAAATAATTTGTATACCGACAATGAAAAGATATGGAAGAGATGTTCATGTGGTTGAAGATTACCTTTAGTCCAATAGCTAATGGCAGAACAATGATAAACATGATGATCAACATTTTTATTAGGCCAAAGAGATAATGGGAAATGTAGAAACTGAATCGGCCCATTCCCATGACGAGGAGGTAGGTCTGAAAGCGTCCATACATGTCTTTGATCAATGAGTTGCCTTGATAAAAGAAATCTTTTTTCTGACAGGCTCTGCTACCTTGAGGTGTCCTCTTTTCGGTAATCCGTTTTTCGACATTACAATGGGTCTTATCAAAGCCATAAAGGCAGAAAACAAGAACAAAGTATGTGAGCTGGCCCTCAAAACTTTTCATGCCAAAAATTGCAAAAAAATGAGGCATTTTTCGACTTTTGACTTAAAAACCTCGGTCGTGTCTGCAAATCGCAAGTTAAAAGTCGTTATGTCCTATATATGTAGAAAATGTTAACCAAAGTTTGTACAACGTTTGGTTAAAATCTGAGCGTCGCACTTCAACCATTTATCCTCCATATAAAGAGCCATCGCGGGCGCTCTTCCACTTTTAGTTGACTTACTTTGATTTCACTTTCCGTCTCCGCAATCAAGTCCTTAATCACCATAGCCATTGGAATCAACGCGCAAAGTACCAAGCCCACAAATAAGTAGGGCAAAAGGAATGCCAGAACCGAGAAGTTGTATGAGTATTGAGGGATATGGGATGATATCAGCTAAAATTATTTTTAAAATACTTTAAAAGCTATTATCTATACATAAAATAAACAAGTAATATCGTATTTTATAAATCAACTCACATTGCTGAATTCCGTTGGAAATTGGACCTTTGTCAAGACCATCAACACCCTGTCAATTGTCATTTGCCTCCGTAAATAAATACTCTCCCGATATCTGGTTAGGTTCGTTAGATCATTCAGAATATCCGATTCGTATGGATTGTTGGCCATCCAACCTGAGGCAAAATTAAAATCCAAATATGAGAAACTGCTGTATGGTCGATTCTGCGTAAAATAATAGACGAATTCTTTTTTGTCGATGGAAAATTTTTCGAAATAAATTGCATCCGATTTTTCCGTCTCCGGATAAGGCCGATCCTTGAAATGCACGCCCAATTGGTTGGCGGCGTCTTGGAGAAGTTGAAAATCGCTGTCATTTACGTGGCTAAAAAATGTAAAATACGAATTAGTAAAATCAAGATAAAGTTTGAATTTTTGGGCGGAATTTCTGCTAATTTTGGCATTATGTTTCAAGTGACGAAAACATTGAAAAGCAATGTTTTTTGCAGTTTTGAAAAATTCAAAATTCCGCCGTTTTTGGCATTCTGTTTCATAGGCGACACTCAATTATGAGGCTGTTTAAAATTCGATGTCCACTTTGAACAATAAAACTTACTTCACTTCCACTTGATCCAGCCCATCCAACGTCAAATCCATTGAAACTGAGCTTGGTTTAATCAATTTATCAAACTCTGACGACGCAATTAACCCTCCAATAATAATGGGCAACACAAAACAAGGCACCAAGATCTCACAACAACATCGTTTCTTACTCCGCGACGTTATCCGCAAATCCTTTGCGGCCAATGCCCATAATTGGGCACCGGTCGACATTTAGGCGCAATTCTGAAAACGTAAATTTTGGAGATTGAAAAATGCAATTAATGTTATCACAAAATTATCAATTCCAATCTATAACGCAAAAAGATAGGCCAAGATGGAAAAAAATGATTAATAAGTCATTAGTGATATTATAAATATAGTTTGACGTTGATAAGTACGTTCAAAAAGTTGAAAAAGAATAATTTAGAGAATATATAAAAATGTAAGAGAAGTGACCGTCAACGGAAAAGGCGTGAATTTGCGAAAAACATATTTCGTTGAAATATAGGCCAAAATTTTAAGAAAATGACTTGGAAATTTGTCCTAAATGCGGCACTCATTTCTCTGAAACATTTCATGCCAAAATTCACAAAAAAGTAGCAAATTTTTTCCAACTTTCACTCTAAAAATCTCGGTTGTTTCAGCGAAGCGCGAACGAGGAAGCTTGCATACGTCTTAGAACAAATTACTGTGCCAAGCTTCATTTTTGCAACGACTGCAAATAACTAGCGGAGATCGGTAGCAAAATAATTTAAAGCGCTTTTCAAAAAAAGTTTTTTAAACGATGGTTCAAATTCTGTTGATAGTTCTCTTTTATAAACCATCAAAATTGCAAATTAAATATTTACAAGCAGCAAAATGAAATCATCAAGCAAACGATGAGTAAGCAAGTTCACGCCATTTCACATTGAAATCTTTGGAGAGTTTTTTTTTAAAAACCGCACCTTGACTAGTCAGCAAACCTGCCTTTAGGGATTGGCATTTGGAATTTTTTGACCGCACAAAGAACAATCAGCGTAAAAAATACGAAACTAAAGTTTTTTTGGCAAAAACGCTTCCCATAACAGCAAAAATCAAATGTAAACTTTTCATTTTTCTAGACGAAAAAAAGTGTCCATATTCAATATTATGGTACAAAAAATCTCCTTTTCTGCAAAAAATTTAAAAAAAGTGTAAAACATTAAACAGCGTACTCAAAATTGTCTTCAGCTGTTATTTCTTACTTCTTTTTACTTAAAAATAAAGCGAATGCTCTTTGAAAAATTCTCTTTTACACTGCTCTTTGGGTTGCTATGAAAACATAACTTTTTAAAAAGAAAAAATAGAGTGAAACAAAAGTAAAGTGATAATATTTTCTATTTCACCTTCAAAATGTTATATAATACAAGAAATTAAACTTCAAATTTTGATCAAACCAAAAATGTCTCAAGAAATATTCGAATCCCCTCTCTCTCCCAATATGGAAATGCCTTCTAATTGTGTTTTTTCCACGAGAATTAAAGGGAGTGGCCGCAGGGGAAATGGAACTCTCGGTTTATCAATATTTTCGAAACCTGACTCATCACGTACGTGGTCTATATTCCTCCATTTATTTGCGTTTGATGTCCTTTTTTTCGATTTTTTTGGGGAAAAGAATTTTATAACACGTCTGACTCTTTGTATTTGCAAACATGGCCAAGAGACGGAGATATTGTCATTTTGGATTTGAATATGTGTGTATTCAGTGGTGAAGAAAATGTAGTCCAAAAACGGAAAGAATTGGGATTGCCAATTGGACAAAAAATGAGGCGGATTAAAAAACGAATTATCATATCATAAAGATCGTCAAAATTTATAGGTCAATGAATAGTGATCAAGCGAAGCAGTTGTCGTTGAGATGAGATTCGAAGATGAGTTGGTCATAAAAAGATATCGTCAAAGCCAGAGGAGAATTTTCAATTCAAAAAAAGCTTCGAAAATTGATTTTGAGGGGAATTCGTTTTTTATGACCGCTCTCCGCATTTTGCGTCCTCTCTCGGCCACAAAGATCATTAAATAGTGGCTGCGCCTGCAGAGCGTGAACTATGGTGACGTGCAGGCAATGGATCCTCGAGGCAATTCAAGTCCATCAAAAACAAAAACGATAAAGTAGTAAGATTCTAGGTTCTACAATCTTCGAACTACCTTAGCATAACCCCTGGACGCAATGAACACTCTAGAAACGCACCAAAAGACAAAAAGAACCACCCGACCGCTCGCCACCGAATATATGAGGAAATGTTGCGATTATGCGGCCTATGAGTCAAGTCATTAGAAACCATTACTTTTCCCATTAACCTGTCAATCACTCGGATGCAAATGAGGACATTATGCAAGTCCTGAAAGCCATTTGAATAATGAGATTCAGCATCCAGAACTGACCTTTTGCCCAACCAAATTGGCAAACATTGTGATAAAAGCAAGCCATATAAAGGTGTTCATATAAGAATTCGAAATTTTTTTTCCAAAACCTCAAAATCCGGTGCACGAAAAAGCCGACGCCAAAATTGAAAAATTGGCGTCGACTTAATTCTCGATTTGCACCGGATTTTGGAATTCGGTGCATTTTTTTTAAGTCGGCGCCCGATTTCAGAAATCGGTGCATGCTTTTTTAAGAAGACACAAGGTTTGCGAATTTGGTGCTGAGTTACCGGGAGCCAATAATCGGGGGAACAGTTTACTCATCGGGGGGAACAAATGACCCAGGATTTCCTACTCGAGAATTTTATGAGTGACGACAGATTGGAATTTGATCAAAAAAAGATTTTCTACCAAGAGCAGGCAGTTCTACTCGAGTTTCTATGTTGATTTCCCGTTTTCAGTTTGGATAACCCACCAAAGGTTGGAATGTCGTGAGGCGGCATTGTTGAAACATGGTAAGTGGTATTTTATTGTTGTTTCGACCAAATAGTTTCAGTTAATTGCGTAGGCTGTTAGCTTCGATCTAATATCAATTTTGAACCAGGAAATGCGAGTTTAACGAAAAATTTATGTTGTACTGGATGCTCTTACTTCGTCAATCTTTCAAGCTGCTTTTCAATAAAATTAACCCTGTTTACATAGTAAAATGACCTAGTGACTTGACTTATATATTATAACTTAAAACTGTCTACCTTTGGCGAGTTCTCGCAGAAAAATAATAAGACTTACATTATCCATGGTGCAACAAGCATTATCCAACCCGAAAACGGGAAATCAACATAGAAAATCGAGTAGAACAGCCTGCTCTTGGTAGAAAATCCTTTTTTTGATCAAATTCCAATCTGTTGTCACTCATAAAATACATGTCGAACATAAAAAATTATTCTCGATTAGAAAATCCTGGGTCATTTGTTCCCCCGATGGGTCAACTGTTCCCCCGATTATTGGCTCCCGGTAACTCAGCACCAAATTCGCAAATCTGGTGTCGACTTAAAAAAGCATGCACCGATTTCTGAAATCGGGCGTCGACTTAAAAAAATGCACCAATTTTTGAAATCGGGCGTCGACTTAAAAATTGCGAAATAAGTCGACGCCAATTTTTTAATTTTGGCGTCGGCTTTTTTGTGCACCGGATTTTAAGGTTTTGGAAAAAAAATTTTTCTTATATGACCACCTTTATATATAAACACGCCCGTCCTTTCAACGGGATCGATCCTCTAAGGTTTTGCCTCTGAGTATGTGGCTTATGCCTGACATGTGTACGAACGGCAGAGAAAATCTCAATAAAATATAGTATCCCTTGTAAGTTTTGTGGTAAAATACGTCGGGCATCCGAATAGCCAAAAAAAATCCTAAAATTAATTAGTTTCTTTTTATTACTCGAATATTACATAACAATCCAGTGTATTTTTGCATGAAATGTACAAACAAAGTCCAAATTACAACAAAAAATTATAAAAAAAGTTCTCTAGACAATGGGCGGTGATAAATATGAAGATTATATAGAGATAAATAACTAGTAAATTTTTTTTAAAAAATATTAGCTAAAAAAGAAAGACCAGAAAACAAAAAAATCTACAATCTTAAGCATAAAATGATAGCTGAGATATCTGAATGGATATTGTTCATGATAAAAACATTGCAAAATATGATGACATATTTACGGATAAGGTCGTCAAAGATGGTAAAATGTAAAGTTAAGGGCGGACAATTGCAAATTAGCAGACTTGGATAGCAATTTATGTCGTATAATGACAGTTGGGACCTTATTTAAGATATCAGTTTAGACCAATTAAATTGGAATTTCTGAAGCCATGCGGGGAGAGACGGAGTGAATATTTATCAATTTGTCTAGAAAGAGGTGTAAAGAGCCAGAAATTAACCAGAAAGTTCCACATAAGCAGAATTTTGAGTTTTGGTCTGGGTCCCACCACAAAAGGCAATAGTTTAAAAAATTTTAATTGAGCTTTCAAGACGTTGTGTTATTTATTTTCAAGCTTAAATATACTCATTTTTTCATTTTTGATGGCTGGGTCCTACCGCGAAACATCTCAATGTAAAAACTCCGATTGGCTCCAGAAACCGCGAAATCAAAAAATACTCGAAGATCTTGTCTCAAGAACAATTGTGTGACCGTTAAAAATTAATACAAGACATCGACGCTGTTAGTAAAATCTTTGACTTTCGATAAAAACCATCAAAAAAATCTAATTCTTCCTCAACAACGGATCCACAGGTTCCTTTGCATGTTCATTGGCCTGAAGATGGCCCAGATCGCTGACTCTGCTCGAATCCAACGACGAATTTGGCGCTGAGTCATTGGAATGACGTCGATCAGCGGCGGCTTTCTTCGCCCGACACCAACGAATCACATAAACCGCGATTCCGAACAAAACACACGCAATTATGAAGCCGATGATGGTGACGTAATACCACGGAAACGCTTTCTGAACATGCGTTTCCCGTTGCTTGGGTGGAATGACTGGCGCCGCGGTCGCGGGGATGTACGTTGGATGAGGGGTTACGGTATTGGGGCGACGCGATTTTGTGGTCGCTTTGCGAGTCGTGGTCGGAGAAGTTGTTGGGCGCTCTCGGTTATTGTTCGAGCGAGTTGTTCGAAGGTCGAATTCGTCGTCAACCTCGTCGTCAAAGTCGCTGTCTTCGGCGGCAACAGGTTGCACTGTCTGTGGCTGAGCTTTCGTTGTAACTTCAACTTTTTGAGTTGAGGTGGAAGTTGTAGTTGGAGCAACAGTGGCTTTAGTGGTCGTTGGAGGCTGACTGAAATTGAGTTTTTATAGAAAAAAGTAGGAGTGATCAAAGAATGGAGTTTGTGTTTGATGGTAAAATACGAAATCCTTACGTTTCAATCCTTTTCGCTGTAGTAGACTTCAATGTCGTTGTTGCAACTTCGGCTTGTCGTTGAATGGTCTTTGTTGTGTGCTCTGGATACGCAGCTGGCACAATTTTCTTTACCGTGGTGCCAAAAGTTGTTGGCTTATCCGGGAAAGAAGTGGTCGTCTTCATGGGACTCAGCCTCACTTCTCGATTGTCATCGCCTTGTTGAGGGACTAAAACTTGATTGGTAAAATACGTTTTAAAAACAGCTTCTTCTAAAATCAATAAATATAGGTGCATAACAGACCTGTGGTAACATTTCGAACATGAAGTCTTGGGAAGAATGTGGGCCACACATTGTTGTTGTCCTGGAACCGCCGATACTTCGAGTACATCAAACTGTCCGTCTTGCCATTGCAGAATCGAGTGTTACAACAACAGGTGAACACTTCTTTGTACATAAAACAGTCGTTCTTTTCGCACATGTCCGGAGGCGCGCAGCCAAAATTTTTTCCGCCCTAAAAACATGTGAATCAAATCGATTTTGATCAAAAATATTTTATGACTTTCTAAGTAGAGAATGTGTTTACAAAGGAGTTAAAAATGACTTCGCAAGAGTTGGTTTTGCAAATAGTAAGGTTACAATTCCCATGACATTAACCAGGTTTGTAATACAACTATGCGTTTCGCCGAAATCAAAGCTCTCCGCGACCTTGGAAAAAAGTCATGATCTGATAACAACAATAAAAAATGATTCGATATATACGTATTAGATAAAAAAAACGTAATGAAAATTTCAAGCGTCCCGTCTAAAAGTGTATTCAAAATTTTGGCCGCTGGCCAGGACAGCTACTTTTGAGTTGCGCTTTTTACGGCGTGTGAAACGAAATGCAAACAGTAAAATAGTTATTACTAAGCATGTAAAATGTCACCATTATTTTTTTCCGTTGTTATTGGTACAGTAGACGAAGAAAATTTTCGGACATTTCGTTGCCACGCCGCAAAAAGCGCGATTTATAAATATAGTAGCTGTACTGGGCTTTTAATCAACCACACTTTTGAGAACTTTCGATGTTATAATTGCTTTTAATGAAAGATTACCTCATAAAATCCCAATGCATCGTAGCAGAAGCCTGTCTCGCAAACTCGGTCAGTGTCTCCAGCGCATTTGAAAGGTTTTGGTTTTGGTAATGGATTGGCCTGAAATTTTATTAACATTATGTTATTTTACAAGTGCTTTGGGTCATCACCCTCTTTGCAAATCCGGTTAAAAGTGCATTTGATCGTATCTCACATATACACAAAAAACTTTTTTGGAATTTTGCAGCTTTCCAATTTTTTTCTCTGATTTTTCGTTGAATCCATCTCTTAGCTCCTTATTGTAATAAACAAACAAAATTTCGAAACTCCCCTCACTTTCTTAATGATCTATAATTTATGTGTTCTGACGTTTTTTCCGTAGTTTTTACAATTTAAAAATGAAAAAAACAAACAAAAATTTTACGACCACTTTCGAAATTCGCCCGCAAAATGTGACAGGTAAAAAAACCCTGAGGGAAAATTTTTTGAATTCGAAAATTGAAAGAGTTTGACAGATGTCAATTGTTTTTGCAAAAGCAATTAATAAAAAATTATTTTTACCTCGAGATTTTTGACGAATGTTGAAAAGATAAAAAAAATCAAGTGATGATTGGTTGGGAATTCGGAAATTTTTGTTGTCAACAAAAATTTGACAAGTGAAGTGCTCAGAACCGGCTCAGAGTTTAATCAAACTTGACACAGGCTTGGAGTAACTTTTTCGAAGTCGCAGAGAGATTTTTAGGTCAAAACTTGGGAAAAATATGATTTTTGCAAGTCTAACGAATGAAAAATTCCAGCTGTATTGCCTATATGAAAACTTTGTTTTTATATGAAAGACTTCTATTTTCAAAAACGACCCAGATTGAATTGTGACACTTTTTGGCGAATTTTAGCATAAAAAATTTCATGCCTATTTCTACGGTAGAGGGTAATGTTTCCACAAACAATCATTTTTTCCGCTCAAAATTAGCAAAGATACGGCCAAAAAGTCTTTTTGTCTCTGACCGCTCTCTGCATTATTTGTAGTCTCTAGTTGGTAAAAATCATTGAATATCTCGGCCATCATTGCAAAGGGCGAGCTGAATTTTTTAGCAATTGATATGCAGCGTGAGAAACATCTATGTCTAAAATTTAACGGAAACCTGAGCATTGCGCCTCGTGCAATCATAGTTTTTATTTTTTCATAATTTGTCATCAAATTCAAAATTCAAGGAAAAAACTCAAACTTACCGTCACAATGGGTATTAGCAAAACCACCGCCAAAAATTTCAAGTCTACAGCCATGTCGGACAACCGCTTTTGTCTCTGAAAGCAAGCCCAATTAGCGAAAAACATCTCAACGCAAGGCCCGGCACGTCATAAAAATCGAAAAATGTTTCCAATCTTCCTCATTCAAAAAACAAAGCGCCCTTGGACATGAAAGAAGTTAATGAATTAAAACTTAATCAAAAAGCTAATCCACACAAAACAGCTGACCAATTTCGAGCTTTCGCCTCAGGCGCTTTCGAACTTTTTTTTCAATTTTTGACTTTTAAAAAAAATTTTTAAAATTTGAAAATAAGAAATTGTCTCAAAATGTAAATATGAAAATAAAATACGTCATTTAAAAAGGTCCAGGTTCAAAAATCTCTTTTAAAAAGTGCAAAACGCCTAAATCAAGGTTGAAAATGCGCTCTAATCCGCTCGTTTCAAATGGACACGCGTCGAAGAGCGGTTACAATGCCTGTTCAACGCAAGAGGTATATGCGAAACATCATTTACATGACAATAGAAACTTCGTTTTTCTGCAAGCAACAGCCTTGATACAGAATTTTTGACAAAATGTCGTATAAAAAAGTGAGTATTTCAATATATGTCATTGACAATACAGAAAACACAGTCAAGTCTCTGTACAACGGATCGCAAAGGACCAAAAAATTGATTTGTTATTGATTGGTTTTGTTGTACGAAGGTTTCTTTTGGCTCTTGAAAAAGCTGGGATTGTTCGTTATGGAGAGGTTTTGTTGTACTGAGGTTCCACTGTAAACATGACACATCACAAAAATTTTACAATGGTCAAAAGTCACTGTTTTTTTGTTTGAAGTAACGGTTAAAATAATTTTTCATCAAAGATGATAAATGAGCTCCCACTTGTTGATCACTAATCAAGTCTATACAAGATGTAAAGCGTAGGCTGCACGTTGCATAAAAAGGTTAAAACAACGGAAGTTCAAATTTTGTCATGTGTGCAATTTGTGATTAATATATGAGCATAATTTTTCGAAGAACAATTATGCTCATATATTAATTAATGAAAATTTTAGCTTGCGCTTTGCAAGTGCAGCCAACATTTTTATTGATCATGCGACCGAGGGAGTAAGCGAAACGCGAAGAGCGGTCAAAGAGAAAAATTCTTTGGCTATAACTATGCCAATTCAGTTAGGAAAAATAAATTTTTTGAGGTAACATTACCCTCTATGGATAAAATAAGCATAAATTTTTCATGCCAAAACTCGGTAAAAAATGTCCTGTTGTGCCAAATTTTGATCTAAAATCTGGGTCGTTCATGCAACGCGCGAGCTGGAAGTATCGCATATGTCTTAGAAAAAACAAATAAAAATTTGTCCCATGTTAAATCAAAATCTGAGCGTCGCAGTTTACGTACTTCTCCTATAAACTTTTGAAAAATTTAAACGTGCAAAATAAGTGATCCAGTATAAAATAGAGCCGCCGGTAGTCTTCAGAATACAATAATCGAAAAGACGAAAAGAAAGTAACACCGAAACTCCGCCCATTCTTTGATCGAAACGGAAGGAATTTGGAGATGAAAAGGGGAAAGTGAAAATATGAGTGAGTGATTTTTGGGCGGGGTAATGGTCAATGATCGAAATGAAAAGGTGATAAATTTAGAAACAAAGAGCAAATAAATTGAATTTTTGTGCATTTCCTTTAGTTTTGAACGACTTGGCGAGCAAAAATATATCACAAAAGCAGAGGGAATATTTTGAACTCCAAAAAAATGTTTTTTCCACTAACAAGGGAAGCGTCTGAAGTGTGGAGATATTGGACAATCTTTGATAATGAGAGAGTACGAAAAATGTGGAGAGCGGTCAGAAATAGTCAAAGATATTTCGGGTAAAATATGGCAAAAAAATGTTTCTTCTCTGACTTCTCTCCGCATTTTGCGTACTCTCTTGGCCAAAAAGATTGTTGAGTATCTCAGCTGCTTCTGCAAACCGCGAGTTGAAACTTGCAGGAATTATTACGCTGCCAAGGTGGACTATGCAGGCAAAATTTGTAAAACTTTTGTCAAGGGACCCTTAGAGAATCATTACTTTTAAAATTTTTGACCAAAAGGAGAAGTATTCAATTTCAAACAAAGAAATTCCAGTCAAAGACGAACTAGATATTTGTACGAAATTTCGAAAAATCTGAGCGTCGCACATATAGAACTTCCCCTGAATTTTATAGCTAACAAATTGTTAAAAAATCCCCCAAACATTGGTCTTCCCATGAACATCATAACCTAATTGACCTCTATTTTTTCTTACTTATCTGAACTCTCTCTCGCAACAGTTTTAATTCAAATTTCAAATCAAATAAAATTAAATCCCGAAATAATTGGGGCCCCGACTCGAGAACAATGCTTGTTTTCGAGGTCAGAGGAAAAAGTTCAAACATTCGCAGAAACCCCTTTTTCTGATCGGGGGGAGATCGAATGGCCGAGGGGAGACTAAATGAAATCCCGGAGAAAAAATAAATAAACACATTATTGCTCTTTTCGAGGAGCGTCTTGAAGAAGGACGAGATATTCTAAATTTTTTGATTAACAGAGAAAGTACTCCAAACGTTCAGATTTCATGGTGCAAAACTTCCAAAGCTTTTATGTCTACTATAGAGAGTAATGTTTCCACAAAAAATCTATTTTTTCTCATGCAAAACTGGCAAAGATAAGAACATTTTTTCTCTGACCGCGCTCGGCTTTTTGCGCACTCTCTCGGTAAAACCAAATACAACATCGTAAAGGACCAAACAAATTTGTTCGTTATAGAAGGGGTTTATTGTATGGGGAGTCATATTTTAAAAGCGTAGAAATTCCTCCAAGGACCTTCAAAACAGTTTGTTATAGAGAGATTTTGTGGTATGGCAGTTCGTTGTACGGAGGCTCCACTGTAATTAGAAATCCGGACAATAATTTTCCGTAAGGATGTTTATTTGACCAGACGGAGGTTAATTTGAGGGTGAGCCGGATGAACGGATAATATTACAGTTCTAATGCCACCATAAGGAAGAAAACAAAAAGATAACTTACAAAGGAAGAATGTCCCACGTGCGACACTCAGATTTTAATGAAATTTGGACCATATTTCGACTAATTGTAAATTTTTCAAAGAGATGCACGAGTCTCTCAGCTTCCGTTTTCCAGAAAACAATGAGATTTTTGGGTGAAAATTGGAAAAAAATGGAAAATTTTGATAGATTTTTGGTGATTTGGTATAAAAGTTCCATGCCTATTTCTATTAATTTCGGTATCAAAAATTTTATGCCTATTTTGGATAATGCTTTGACAAAAATTTTTTTTTTCGGGCGAAACTGGCAAAGTTATTGCCAAAAAATGTTTTCCTCTCTGAGCGCTCTCCTCGTTTCGTGGGTTCTCTCGTCGGCAAAGATTGTTGAATACCTCGGCTGTCCGTGCATAGCGCGAGAAAAATTTTATTGAAATTAAAGTATGACAACTAACCCATAATGCTAAAATTAAAAATTGGAAAATTTAAAATGAAAAATTAAAATTTTGAATTCAGAGCAACAAAAACAAATATTCCCTCAAAAATAACTTGCAAGCCCTCCCGATTTGTATTTTAATATATGAAGCAAACATTTGAGGTGGTTCCGCATTCAAATAATCCCTTTATTTCTGCATTTTTTGCCTCAATTCTGGTTTTTCATCATCATAGTTAACGGGCTTTATAACACGTTCGTCAAGTATAGGAAATAAAAGAATAGAGAAAAGGTTAATTTATATTTTGCGGATTTCTTTTGAAAGGATATCTAAGAGTCGAAGTAAAACTTTGTGCACGCATTGCCTCTGAGCCGCATATCAATTCCTAAAAATTTTAGCTCACGCTTTGCAGGGGCAGCCGAGATATTCAACAATCTTGAAGAGCGCGAAACGTAGAGTTCGGTCAGAGAAAAAAACGGATTTTTATTTGATAAGGGAAAAAGAAAAAGGGTTTTGTCCAAAACTTTTTTATTCATTTTTGAAAAAATTTAACTCTCCCATAGAGAGTACGCAAAACGCGGTTACAGAAAAAAACATTTTTTGGCCATACCTTTCTTTGCAAGTTTCGTGCGGAAAAAATTATTTTCTGTGGAAACATTACACTCTACCGTAGAAATAAGCATTCGACCTTTTTGTGCCAAAATTCGCAAAAAATGCATCATTTTTGCCAATTTTTGGCTTTAAAATCACGTTAGTTTCTGCAAAATGAGTGTTAAAACAACAAAAATCTTTGCATTGCTGGTTTCTCCAATAAATTTGAATTTAATTTTTAAAACCTTTGACGACTTTCGCACTAAAAATCACGGGTTTTTCAGCAAATCGCAAGATAATCATCCTACAAGTGTCTCGAAAAAGCCTACTCTAAATTCGTTGCAAATTTCAGAAAATTTGAATATTAAATTTCCAGTTCTTCGTCAATTTTACCCCAACCTTACAAAAATTGTTCAACCGCACGCACAAAAAACTCGTCGTAAACAAACTTGAATGGAGTGTTTTGCCGACCAAATAAAAACAAAATAAAAATAGCACAAGAACTAGTTCACAAAAACAAAAAAGTCAGATCGAAACTTAATCGCTCTTCCAAAAAAAATCATCAAAAACATTGTTGGCCATTTTCCCATTCCAATTCGGAAAAGAAGAAATAAAAAAATACAAAAGCTAGCCCGAACCAATTCAGGATTACGCAAGACAACGTCACATGTACGGGGGAATCTTCTTTTTGCATCGTTTTCGTTTTGAAAAAAAAGCATTTCCATAAATTGGAATTCATGAAATTTTCTGATCATAAGTTGATCAGAAAAATTTCTTTTTTCTGAAAACACCGAGAGAAAGCCCCAAAAATATGACCGTAACCCACCAAACAAAAACTGGTAGTACTCTGTAAATCTTCCTTCTAATTTCATCTTACAATTCCTAGACAAAAACTTTATAACCAATCATTTTTACAGCCACTTTTCAGTTGAAGCGTTATGGAAATAACCCTCAAGTTCCTCACTAAATTCATGGCCACCCAAGGCGCCGACAAAGCGGAATGCCTAATCAACCGTTTTCACGGGTTTATCACTACTTTTATGGCCGTTCTTTAAGCAAACACCGAGTCGTTTTGTAAAAACAAACGGTGTTTTAGAGGACTTTATGAGGTACGGTTTATGATGCAGATGATTTTGGAGATAAGAACGTGTAAATTTATGAAATTTTTGACCGCGAGAAAATCGGGGGAAGACTGTTGATGTGTAAGGTGGATTTGTAGGGGAAATAGTCAAGATGTGAAGATCATGTCAGGCTGAAAAATTGGAATTTGAGACAAACTTTGGCGTGAAAAGTCTCATATCTATTTCTCGAAAGTTTCATAATCTATTTCTACGTAAAAATAATTTTTTTCCCGCAAAAATCAATTTTTTTCCCGCAAAATTGGCAAACATACGGCTAAAAAGTTATTTTATTCTCTAACCGCTAAAATTTTCAGAAATAGCTTATGGCCCATGAAATAGCCAGTACAACTACTTTTGAATCGCGCTTTTGTCTTGGCAAACCAAATGTCAAAAAAAGTTTTTTGTTTCCTGTCATGAAAACAATGCTCTGGCATAAATTGGAAATAGTAAAATAATTATTAATAAGCATGTAGCATGTCACTACATATGATTTTTTCTGTTGTTGCTGGTATAATAGGCAAAGTAATTTTTTGGACTTTTCATTTCTCGATCCGTAAAAAGCGCGATTCAAAAGTAGCTGTAGTAGTCCAGTAAGACCGTTTTTATGAAATTTGAGAAACATCCGGCGTATAGTGAACCTAAATGGTGACAAAGGTAAAATACGGTTAAACAATCTTCGATTTTCAAAAAAAAATCAAATTTCCCCTAAGAAATCTTTCACATACGACATTGTAAAGCCGTCAATGCCTATATCAAATGACAGAGATCTTTCGTTTTTTCGGAATCAAAAAAGTTTTTAGCTTCCAAAATCGGCCAAGTTTTTGGCCTCTTTGTTTCTCATTAGGCCCTAAAAGGCAAATCGAAAGGTCGAAACAGAAAAAGAAGCCTTTGATTCAAATGGTTTCAAAATTCAAAACATTTGATTCAAAATTTGAAATAATTGAGGCTTCTGAATTGTTAATGAAAGAAATTGAAAAAAATGATTGAAAATATTGGCTTTAAATTTTGGATTTTTCAGATTGACTAAAACATTTAATTAACAATGGAAGTACTCCAAGTGCGACGCTCAGATTTTCCTTAAACTTTGCACGCACATCAGGCATAGACCACATATCAATTTCTGAAAATTTAGCTTGCGCTTTCCAGGAGCAGCCGAGATATTCAACGATCTTTCCGGCCGAGAGAGCACGCGGAACACAGAGGAAAGCACTTTTTGGCCGTATTTTTGGCAGTTTTGTGCGGAAGAAATTATGGATAATTGTCGAAGCTTCCCCAAATTTATATACCATTCTGTCCCCAAATTCATTACCATTCTGTCCCTACGACCTGTCCCCAAATGGGAGTTCGGAAGCTGTCCCCAAAATATTCCCAATATGTCCCCAAATACAAAAATTAGTCTGAGGGCAATATTTTAGGATGGTAGTCCACCTGCGGCCGCTCCGCCTAAAATTTCGAATTCGAAGTATGTGGTGATTGCGCAATAAGCAAAATTTCAAAAATTTTTGGGAAATATCCGATATAGGGGTAATCGAGGACGCTGATTTCGAATATCATATTCATTTTCATAATTACTACTTTTTTCTTAAGTAGTACTGTAAAGTAGTATTTTTTTTACTTTTTCAATGCATATCGATTTATAGGTAGTCGATGGCGCTGAATTCGAATATCATATTCATTTTTTATAACTACTTCTTCTTTCTTAAGTAGTACTGTAAAGTAGTAATTTTTTGACTTTTTTCAATGCATAGTCGATTTATAGGGTAGTCGATGGCGCTGAATTCGAATATCATATTCATACATTACTAATATATTTTTCTTAAGTAGTACTGTAAAGTAGTAATTTTTGACTTTTTTCAATGCATAGTCGATTTATAGGTAGTCGATTGCGCTGAATTCGAATATATGTCCACTGTTTATGTTTTTTAATTTGTTTCAATTGCTAAGAAATATACATTCAAAAAATAGCAAAAAACCGCCCGAAGATTCGGCCGCAAAATGTTGAATTTTTCCCTCTTCCTCTACCTCCAACTATCAATTTCCAAAGTAATTACGTAATAATTTTCTGTGATATGATGCCATGACCCGGTCGCAAGGTCAGAGCAGAAGCGCGGAAGCGGACCTTTTTGCGGAATTACCGCGGGTTAGCCGAGGTATGGATGTCAAAGCAGAAGCGCAGGGAAGCCGACCCTTTTGCGAATTACCGCGGGTAACCAAAGTTACAGCTCCCCAAAGGGTTCAGTAGTTGCTATAGGGTTGAAAGTGCTATTTCAATTTTTTTCTAAATTTTTTTTGTATTACGCAACTACTTAAAAAATAAAATAAAAAAGCAGGAAAAATGGAAAAAGAAAAATGGTTAAGAAAAAAAAAGTAATTATGAAAAAATGACTATGATATTCGAATTCAGCGACTCGATTGCCTATAATCCACTATGCATTGAAAAAGTTGGAAGATTGGATAAACCATAGCATTCTTAGCGGTG
>VUOU01000056.1:0-33824 GCA_025436335.1 Bursaphelenchus mucronatus
TGTTGAAATATTTCGAATTTTTATTCAAAATTAATTCCAGCCCACACCATACCTGGACAGGTGACAATCGCCGCCGTTGCACCACCTTTCCACGCCATAAAACGAACAGAAAAAATATATTCCCCACAATGGAGAAGAACATGACCATGGACAAGTGGAAGATCGGTGTGTAACTGAGCTCCATGGCCCTAAAAAACAATGCAAATTAGTTGAACAAAGGTATAGAGGAGGATTATGTGGTTGTGAAATACGCGAAATGATGAATTTTGTAAATAATAAAAATATATCGATAAAAAGCCTAGCGACCGAAAAATAAAAAAATCACAAAACTCGACCAGTCGATTTTTTTTCAGTTTTGCATACATACTCTAGATAGCTCCTATAACAATCACTGCAAATTTTGGCTTACAGTTTGCAAGGGCTGGAGAGATGTAAAAGATTTCTGACATAAATAAGAAAAATTGATATAGACCACAAAAAATAAAAAATTCTCAAATTGCGACTGGTCGATTTTTTTGAAATTTTGCACACATACTCTAAGTGGCTCGTATAACATCCACTGAAAATTTTCTCTTCCAGTTTGCAAGGGCTGTGGAGATATAACAGTTTTTGACATAAGTAAAAAAAATTAACAATGACCACAAAAATTTAAAAATTTTAAAGTACGACAGGTCGATTTTTTTGAAAATTTGCACACACACTCTACATAGCCCACGTAGCAATCCCTAAACATTTTATCTCATTGTTTACAGGGGTTGCCGAGATATTCAACGATGTTTTTCGAGAAAGTACAGAAATAGTGAGAATAAATTGAAATTACATTTGAACTTTCCTCGAACGTTGATAAATCACAAACCCCTGAAAACCATTGCCTGTTCGATTGAATAGACGATCTGAAAACTTAGAAACCAAACTTGGTGACGTTAATCCGTAAAACACCCGATAAATTTCTCAAAAAAACAGAACAAAATTATGCAAATCCGTTCCCAATCTAAATTGATACCCATGGTTACAATTGAGCGGTTTGACAAACTTCACCGGGAAATATTTGCAAATTTTGACTGGGTAATCTTGAAAAAAATATTGTAACGTCATGTTCAAACTTGTTACTACCACTTGTCCGCGTATTACGAATGCACTCTGACAAAATGAAGATTAACGAAAATGGTGAAATTTAAAAACGAAACAATTAGATTTATGAAGAAGATTAGAGACGGTGAAGGATGTTCATGACGCGATAAAGAGCTAATTTCTCATTACTACCTTTCAAAAGTTTGTAGAATTCGCGGGACGCACAGTGCACATTTTTCACAGTGCATTTGACCTTTTGCACTGTGCAATCGAAATATTGTCGCGGCGCAAGCTTTTTTTGGAATTTTGCACTGTGCGCACGGAATTTTTGAGCTTTGCACAGTGCAAAATACTTTAAATATCTCGCGCAACGTGCAAAACGAGGAAACACGCACTGTGCGGCGCGACGAAAAGCCTTCGCACTTTTGAAAAGGCGTACTGAGCCGTTTGGAAAGTCGCTGGAGTGATTTTTTCGACGTGCGCTGTGCAAAAAAATCAGGGTGCAAGCGACTGCCGAAAAAAGCCTATTCCACGGTGCAAAAAGCAAAAAATTGCACAGTAGAAAGTGAACTTCTGTTTTCTCAGAGTGCATGTTGTGAAAATCGCTCCAGCGACTTTACGGGCAGACTAGTAGTATTACCCGGGTTTCCTGGAACTAGTATGTTATGTGGAGTACAGGGTTGGGCCGCCCGATTAGACCAAATGATGACAAAGGTGAGCACGGTACGGAAGAAAAGGCAGAATACACAGTGCAGCGCAACAAAAAGTCTACGCACTTTGGAAATGCCGTAGTATCATTTTTGACGCATTAAAGAAATTGAAAAATTGTGCACTGTGCAGGAATTTTTTAAAAGATTTATGGGAACTTCTCACTGTGCGAAGCGGTCAAAATTTAAAATTATTTTTTTTCCGAAAAAGGGCAAAGTCCAAGACGAGAGAAAAAACAATTTTGAGGCCTAATTTTTGATTCTCGCAAAGTGCGAGGGAAAGGAGGAGACTGTACGTGCAGTATAATAAAATTAAATATCGCGCGGCGCAGTTAGAATTGAAACAAAATTTTAATGCCAACGTTTACCATATACTCTTTACAACATTTTTTTGCAAAACCGCACAGTGCAGAATGACAAATAAAATTTTCGATATTTTGCACAGTGCATTTAAAAAAAATCGAAATATTGCACAATGCAGTTAGAGAAACAACAAAATTTATGAAACTATATAAAAACTAAGTCAATATACTGTATATCTAACAAAAAAATTTTTTTACAACCGCACTGTGCAGAATGAAAAATGGGATTCCTTGATTTTTGCACAGAAAATTTTGTTTTGCACTGTGCAGTCAAAACGTACCTTTGCAAATGAAAGAAAAATAATATTATAAAAAAGAGTGTGATAAAAAACATTAAAGTCCAACTTTTTCGCTTCCAATATTGACATGGCCAAAAGTCTCCCTTCAATCGCGCAATTTAATTCTAATTCCCTTCCTCCAATACATCCGACGCCAGTGAACCCAATAAAATAAAAACGAAAGAAGCCACTCGAGGATTCCAATATACAGGAATATTGGGCTCTTCAAGTGTGGACAATATCATCAACAAGGAATGGCGGAGACTAAAAAAACGGAGAAAGGAAAATCTCGGGAAAATGGGCGGGGAATTTGCGTGACGAACGTGTAAAATGGCTGAAAATAGGTGTAGCCGTGTCTGTAGGTGGAATTATTACGAAAAATTAGGGTTTCCAGGGCGGTTTTGGGAAGTGGATATTACAGGTAATGGACTTTGGGTATTCTGGGAGATGGTTTTTAATGGGAAAATTTTTGGTGGTAGGTAGGAATAAATGCAACGCAAACTTGCAACCCTATAACAAATCTTGGCTCAAATTTAAGCAAAAAATTTCTAAGCTATATGCGAGATTTTGAGCTCGCGCTTTACAGAAATCATCAAGATTCTAAGATAAAAAATCCCAAATTTTTTTCGAATTTTTGCCTTGAAAAATTATTACCTCTTTCAGATCCATAGTAAAACATTTCCACAAAAATACAACGCTTTCCTAACAAAATTCGCACAGATATCGCCAAAACGCGTTTTTTTTGGCGGACTCTCCTCATTTTGCGTACTCTCTCAAAAATATCGCGTAATATCTCGGTTACCCTTGCAAATTAGGCCGTAAAATTTTCTGGAATTATAATACTGACTATTTTGAGTGAGCACTCAGAATCGATTGATTAAATGTTGAGATTTTTTGATTTCTCCAAAAAGTTTATATCAAAAAAGTGTTGAATTTGTCGGCTCTGCTTTGAAATTGTGAGTTAAAATTTCCTGGGACTAAAGTGCTGACTATACAGACTGTGGCCGCAAAATTTGAAGAGAACAAAATGATGAATTTAAAGTAAAATTTTAAAATTAAAATAAAAACATAACAATACGCAGTTTTATTTTTTTCACTTCTAAAATCCCATAGAAAATGCTCAAAGTTGAAAACATCGTAAAAATGAATCCCCAGAAATCCAGTCCAACTTGACGTGCCCTCTCGTGTATGCGGTCCATCTATTGCAACTGTTATTTAGAATTTATGAAAGTCGAAGGGCGAGAAAAAACGATTCCTTCTACTAGCATGGAAGTGTCCGCTCAGATTTGCTCCTTGCGCAGTCGCGACATTTAACAATCTTTGCAGCCAAGAGAGTACGCAAAACGCGGAGAGCGGTCAGAGAGAAAAACAAATTTTGGCAATCTTTGCCAGTTTCATGACTAAAAATTTAATTTTTTACAGAAACATAACCCTCTACGGTTTAAATAGACATAGAACTTTTTATGAAAAGAATCTTGGTTGTTTCTGCAAAGCGCGAACTTGAAATCTTACGTATGTCTAAAAAACGCTAAATTGAGCCCAGATTTGTTGAATGGAGCTTTCTACAAAAAATCAATTTCTTCCATGTGAAATTAGCGGAGATACGACAAAAAGCGTCTGTACACTCTAACTACTCTCCGAATTTTGCGCGTTCTCTTGAGAACAAAGATTGCTGAATCTCTCGGCTGCGGCTTCAAAGAAAAAGCTAAAACTTTCAGGAATTAATATGTCGCTTAAGCTTGACATGTGCGCAAAATTGGAAGAAAATCTGAGAGTAGCAATTGGACCACTTCCCTGGTCAATTTGCTCATATTACAATTGAAATCTGAGGCTCGTTCTTCGAGCACTTCCTCTGTGAATAGAGTAATATTCTTTATGGCATGTTTCATATGACTACTTTTTTGTGTGCTATTGTATGTACATGTATGCTATTGCACATGTTGATAAGTTTAGCAGGTTGAATTTGTACCTTGTCGTATGATACGTTACGGCTACATTTTTTTGTATAATTTACGGTACTAAAGTGAGATTTCGCCCATGGAAATCTGTAGCTGGGTCAAAATTACAAAAAAAATTGTGAGCATTGTAAAAAACAAAAAACAAAACCTTCAAATGGCGGTTTTTGTGCTTAAATCATATACGATGAACCGTAGCATTTGTCAGGATATAATTTTCGTACTCTCAGCACGAGACGACTGTGCGTTCTTTGAAGAAGGCAATAAGGTCAGTGTGGACCAACGGAGTCTGATGATTAGCTGGGAGTTAGCTTAATCATGTATTATTATATACGAACGTCGGGCAAAATGACGAAATATTATATGTAGTAAAAGGACATGTTCGGGATGTTTAGACCGAAAGAACTGTATGTGAAGATTCGGCTTGGTAGACGAAATGTCACAGAATTTCTTGTTTTTCCATGCCCTTAAAACAAAATAAAGATAATTTTAAAACTGCTGATGATGTATTTTACAATCTATTTGAATTTCTTGAACTATTGTCAATCTTTGTTGACAACGAGGGACAGCAAAAAATTTTGTGACCGCTCTCAGCGTTTCGTGTACTCCCTCGTCAGCCAAGATTGTTGAATATCTCGGCTCTGCATGTAAAGCCCAAGCTAAAATTGTTAGAGATTGGCCTATGCACAATGTGCATGCTAAATTTTAAGAAAATTCGACAATCAACATCTGAACCTTGCTTTTTCGTCTTGATAGACGAAATGTCATAAAATTTTTTGTTTTCCCACGCACTTAAAACAAAGTAAAGATAATTTTAAAACTACTTATGATATATTTTACAATCTATTTAATTATCTTAAACTATTACCAATTCCATTTTACGAAGAGGGACAGCAAAAATTTCTGTGACATTTCGTCTTCCAAGCCGTAAAAGCGAGATTTAAACGTAGCTGTTTTGGTCCTTTAAAGGGATAGTACAGCTACTTTTGAATCACGCCTTTTACGGCGTGAAAACGAAATGTCTAAAACGTGTTTTGCTGTCCTTCCGCGAAAAACAAAATCGGCAAAATTGTCAACTCTAAAATAACTATTAGTACACATGTAGGACGTCACCATAATATAATATTTTTATTTTTGGACATTTCTTCTCAAGCCGTAAAAAACGCAATTCAAAAGTAGCTGTAGCGGGGCTTTAAAAATGGAAAAAACATTGTAAATTTTGAAAGAATGTCTCGGTTATGACAACAAACGTGATTTCTAAAATATTATAGAAGACGGTATGTGTCGGATAAAGACTACATGTAGAAATGCCAAGACAATTGGGCAATGTTATTAGCACTTTCATAAAGTGCATGGATTTGTCGCCTTCCGCAAAGTGCACAAAGAACATTTATTTTGCACCGTGCAATTCACCGTTTTATTTGTTGCACTGTGCAATCGGAATTTCGCGGCGGCGCACGTGAAATCGATAAAGCAAAAGGGAGGGAACTCTTCAAGTTGGCATTTCGCCACAAATATTGAATCCGAGAAGTCAATTTGTCTAATTTGGTAAAAACCAGGTCTTTTTTTGACAAAGTTTACCGTTTTCAAGCCTTATGGATTCTTTTCAGGTTTGTTTTCACAGGTAATACCTAGCGGGAAAATTTAAATATAAATTTTCCGATAATTCTTAGGACGAAAAGCCAATTTGAAGAGTTCTCTTCTCAATTTGACATTGCGTCGGTGGCTCGAATTCGCAATGTGCAAAAGGCGTTTTTTGGAGGTTTACACTGTGCAAAAGATTACAAAGTATTATATAATACAAAGAGAACAAAGTTTACAAAATTTTATCGTGAGCTGTACTGGCTTTTCAAAAAAAATTACCCAAACGGTCCCAAAACTACATTCTCACTTGAAAATTATTCTTGTAACTGCTACTGCGGGCTTAAGACAACAAATTTTCAAAAATATAACTCTTCCCCATTACAACCAACACCGTGGCTTGACACGCAAACGCCAACAATTTTAATAATAACATTCCCTCAAAAATATGACAGAATACATTTACAATTCTTGGAACTGGAAAGGTTGTATATCAATGAATGAACCTTTATTTTTCTCCACCACTTTACAACCCCCCTCAAAAGCGGTCATTTGATCTTTTATAGAGTTGTAAGAACTCGAATTTAACGACTCATAAATCGACATATGTTTCGTCGCTTCGACATAAACCAATACGAAAAGGTCGGCCAGACAAAAACGGAGTAAAATCCGGAATTACTGAGCAATTCATTTTTCCTTTCATTTATGTTATATTATCATACTTTATGGAATTTTGTGAACTCTTGTTCTCAAAGAGCATCATTAACATCTTTAAGCATTACAACGGAACGAGTGGGAGAGTGAATACAACATAATTACCGGAAAGGAGAGATTCTCGACTTACACGTGAAGTACTCCACGTGCGACGCTCAGATTTCGATAAAAATTGGCACAACTTCAGAATAATAAACTTTAAGGCACATGACAAATTTTTGGCTTGCACTTTGCGGAAATGACTATTTTTAGGCAAAATTTTTTTCATAAAAAGGCTCATACCTACTTCTACTACAGAGAATAATGTGTCCACAAAAAAATCAATTTTTTCCGCGCAAAACTGGCAAAGTTATGGCCAAGTGTTTTTCTCTGACCGCTGTCCGCGTTTTGCGTACTCTCTCGGCGGCAGATTTTCAGTAAATCTAGAACAGAATTTTCTAGAACAAAGACTTTATCTTGCGCTTCCCAGAAACAAAGCAGATTTTTCGGTCAAAAATGAGAAAATATTTAAAAATTTCGGTCGATTTTTGTCATGAAAAATTGCCACTTTGTTTGAAGTGCTGAGTACAATGTTTCCACAGAAAAATCAATTTTTTCCACTCGGAACTGACAAAGATATAGCCAAAAACTGTTGCTTTTTTTCTGACTGCTCTCCGCATTTCGTGTACTTTCTCGGCCGCAAAGATCGTTGAATATCTCGGCTCTCCTAGATTTTCGAGGGAACGTTACCTTCTACCGTAAAAATGAAGGCTTTCGTGGCAAAAATCGCAAAAAATGGGCAAAATTTTAATAAAATTTTGACCCAATAAGCTCAGTAGTTTTTAGAAAGTGTGAACTAAAAGTGTCTCACGTCTAGTACAATATTTTATTTTGAATTTGTTCCAAGTTTTGTCAACATTGAAACGCCAAACTTGCCATTACATTTCCTCTCAAACTCCCATAAAGCCAACAGACAAAACGTGCTTTATAGCAACAATAACCCCCAAACAAATATAATAATCGGTCGAGCAATCTCGAAGACTATGTGTTGTTTACGGAAATCTCTAAATATAAAGATACATTTAGTTTTTTGACTTCAATTTCTCCAAAAAAACCAATATCAATTAAAATTTGAATTTTGAGTCTACAAAATCGCCGGAGACAAAAACATCAGGGCCTTTTTTGCGTCGTATCAAAGACCAGCAAAACAAGGCAACTCGAGGAAATCCTCGTGCCCAAAACGCGGCTCTCCGGCTCTATTATAATGACGTTCTCTTCATGTTTTCGGCGGATCCCCTCACTATAATACTTTGTTACTTCGGAAAAGTTTCCGAAGGCCCTCGGCTAATTTTCTCGTCGAATGTTATTTGATTTGAAAATTGGTTGGGGGAGGAATGCTTTTAACGGAATGAGTCCGGAAACTATTGGGAACCAGAGACCGTATGGCGAGGAATTTTGTGCAAAGTTAGGATTTTTGTGCATAAATAAGATGGTTAGAGGAATGTCGCAAGTTTTTTAGAGGATCTTTGGAATTTTGAAAATAAAAAAGGGATATAAAAAACGCACAAATTGCAATGCTCAGATTTTGATAAAATTTGGAACAAACCTTAACAAATTATTTTTTAAAACATATTCGAGACCTCTAGCTCGCGCTTTGCAGAAACGGCAGAGGTTTTTTAATCGAAAATTGACGAAAATGTGACGTTTTTTACAAATTTTGGCATAAAAAGTTTCATAGCAATTTCTACTGTAGAGAGTAATGTCTTCACAAAAAAACATTTTTTCCGCACGAAAGTGGCAGTGATATAGCAAAAAAGTGTTTTTTCTTTGACCACTCTCCGCGTTTCTTGTACTCTCTCGGCCGATCGTTGAATATCTCGGCTCTGCCTGCAAAGCGTGAACTAAAATTTTCAGTAATTGATATTTGCCCTATACGCGACGTATGTACAAAATGAAAAGAAAATCAGAGCGTCGCACTTGAGACCCTTCCCGTGCAAAGTCCCTGCGCTCTGCACCCATGCTGACCCCACCTCACAACTACAGACTACTTCAACCCTTTCCTTTGCATTTTACAACGCCAAAAGTTTAATCGGGACAAATCGACCGCTTTATTGCCCCCTCTGGCGCAATCTCCAAAGATTTCGCGGTTTACGACGCGGAATTTCGAACATTTCCTTCCATTACTTTAACCGTTTCTTCGCCGACGAAAGTAGCAAAAATGCCCCGGGGGATTGAAGAAAACTTTTGACGGAAAATTTGTAACGTCAAAGTGTGCGGGCCAAGCGGTTTATTAAGATAACGGATGACATGTTTGGGGATTGGAGACGTTGGGGGCTGTAAAGAAATGAAAAGAATGATGACAAAAAAAAATTATCCTGCTTATCTTAAGATCGCATCAAAATTCTGAAAATTTTGCACAACGAATCGTAAGAGACCCAAAAACTTTGTTTGCTATAAAAAGGTATTGTTGTACAAAGGCAAATTCACAATTCCAGGCGAAGTGTTCCAAATGCAACGCTTAGATCCTAACAAAATTTAGCACAAATTTAGATTCATTTTTTCTAAGACTTATGCGAGACTCCTAACTCGCGCTTTGCAGAAACAACCGAGATTTTTAAATCTGAAAATGTGAAAAATGTGACATTTTTTTCGAATTTCGGCATAAAAAGTTTCATGGCTATTCCTATCATAGAGAGCAATGTTTCCACATAACATTAATGTTTTCCACCCAAACTGACAAAGATACGGCTAAAAAGTGTTTTTCTCTGACCGTTCTCCGCGTTTTGTGTACTCTCTTGGCCTCAAAGATCTTTGAATATCTCGGCTCTCCCTGCAAAGCGCGAGCTAAAATTTTCAGGCATTAATTTGAGACTTATTTACAATAAGTCAGCAAATTTTGAGGAAACTTTAGACTCTTGTCAGCCCAAATTAAAAATTAATGCAAAGAAACCCCGTTTCCCGTTAATTTGTTTACCGTTTTTGGACATAACCAAATTATTGTTCATTCATAATACATTTTCTTTTTTTTTATTAAAGAAAATAGCGTTAAAGGGGCAGTACAGCTACTTTCGAATCGCGTTATTTACGGCGTGGGAACAAAATTTCCAAAAAGTTTGTTTGTCTACCGTACCAATAACAACGAAAAAAATAATGATGACATTCTACATGCTCAATAGTAATCATTTTACTGTTTGCACCTCTGCCGCCTTTGTTTTCGCTGCAGGACAAAAAAAAGTTTTTGACATTTCGTTTCACACGTCGTACAACGCGCAATTCAAAAGTAACTGTTTTGGCCCTTTAAACCTTTCTTTCGAAAATGTTCTTGTAAAAATTGGACTAAAAATAAAAAGTTTTGATATAAATAAGAAAAATAAAAAATTTGTAAAGTACGACAAACACAAATTATTATTTTTTCGAAGAAAGGCTCCCAATTACCCTTCCCAACAACCAAAAAAACTAATTGGGCAACTTCAATTTTGTGACCAATGAGATTAAAAATAAATTCATAAACAGGGGAAGTACCCTACGTGCGCCGCTCAGATTTTGATTTAACTTGGCACAAATTTAGCATTACCGTTTCTAAGACATATCCGGGACTTCTAGCTCGCGCTTTGCAGAAACGACCGGAATTTTTAGATCAAAAGTTGACGAAAATGTGACACTTTTTTGAAAATTTTGGTATGAAAAGTTTCATATCTATTTCTACCATTAAAGGTAATGTTTTGACAAAAAATTAATTTTTTCCGCACAGATTTAGCAAAGTTTTGGATAAAAAAGTGTTTTTCTCTGACCGCTCTTTGCGTACTCTCTTGGCCCCAAAAGATCGTTGAATATTTCGGCTGTGCATGCAAAGCGTGAGCTAAAATTTTCAGGAATTGATATGTCGCCTTTATGCAATGTATTTAAAAAATTGAAAGCAAATACGAGCGTCGCACTTGTTACCCAATCGTTAAATACCTTCGATTCTGCCTGCAAAGCGCGAGAAAAAATTCTCAGGAGTTGATGTGTGGTCTATGTACGTGCGTGCAAAATTTAAATAAACTCTGAGTGTCAAACTTGATGTATTATACTTCCCTTGTTAATTTCAAAAATTCCATAAATAAAATTCCGAGAAAATAAATATAAATATGGCGATACAATTTCCCTTCGCAAACATTGAAACTTTTTTTTTATTTTTTTTTGAATATATAAAAAACAGGAAAAGCGTGTTTTGTTGAGGCGAAATAATTGACCTAATCCCCTTGAGAACCACGTATTGATGATGTTTCTGGGGAACGGCTAGATTTCCGATAACCGAATTCGACACCAAAAATAACATTTGAGGTTTTTTGGGGGGTGAAAAGTAAATAAATAAATGGTAAAGAGGCAAGAGCAATATTATTTGATCTGGGAGTGGTATTGAAATTTTTGTTGAAGAAATCTCATCTAGACTACTTGCTTTCTTGAAATTGACTTTTTTGCTAGTGGTTTTTCGTTTAAGTGTTTGAAATATTCTTTGCACGGTCCACGTCAAATCGAAAAAGTAATACAAAAGAAAGTCTTCAAGTTGGCGATTCGTCTTTGACACTTCGCAACACGTACGAAAAATTATTTTCCTAGCTGCCGCCTTTTTTCTTGATTTGCGTTTATAGCCAGTATTTAACGGAAAACGGCAAAATAACTGCCAAAACATAATAAAATAATTTTTTCCAACAATTTGCGATACTTTTCAGCAAATTCGAACAAGAAATGGCAAATTTAAATGCCAAAAAAATTACTTTTCTTCGATGTTGCGATGTGTAAAAGACGAATCCCCCATTTGAAGACTTCCCTTTTCGATTGACGTGCGGTGCAGTCTCAAAAATCACAAAAAAGGTTTTCACACTGTGCGAAAATTTCAACTTTTTTCTTTTTGCACGGTGCAGTCTGAAAGTTGTATGCAAGGCACATTTTAACTCCTTGCACAAAAAAATACGTACGGTTTGCTTGAAAACATTGTGAAAAACGTGTTGGGTGCAAAGTATTCAAGTTTCCAAAATAATGCAAATTTTTGGAAATTATGCAAATTTCGGCATTAAACCTTGTAGAAAATTTGGTCACAATACAGTCTTTGGAAAATGTTAATTGTAAAAAAATCAGGTTCGGATTATGCAAATTTTTCAAATTTATGCAAATTAAAAGAATTATGCAAACTTTAGAAATTTGAAAAAATTACAAAAATTACCGTAAACCAAATACCACGTATCCATGAGAATTGTAATGGATAAGTCTGTCTGACATGGACGTAATTACAATTTAAATTGCTTTCCCGTCCTTTTTCTTGCACCGTGCGCTCGTGAGACAAATCTTATTGATCTACACGGTGCGAAACGTGCCGTATACCTCTGTTTTGTTATGAAAAACACCACAAAGGTGTTTTTAAACTGCCAGGTGAAGCGGAACACGTGACAATTTACAAGTGACAAGTGTTTAAACACAATTTTAAGAATGAAAATGACATTTCGGAAATTTTGAAATTTTTCAATGTAAGAAAAAAAATGCCGTAGGGAATTAGCATAAATTTTGTTCATAATGTTGTATGCGAAGCACATTTTAACCCCGAAAAATTTTAGCTCGCGCTTTGCGGGGAGAGCCGAGATATTCAATGATCTTCGCCAGCGAGAGAGTACGCGGAACGCGGAGAACGGTCCGAGAAAAAGATTTTGGACTCTAACATTTCGAATTTCTTGTAGAAACGGACAACCGAATTTTTATTTTATACTTCGAACAAAATTTTTCCTCCATAAAATGCTCCAAAACATTTTAAAAAAATGTCTGCCCGTCTCTCCTCATTTCCCATACTCTCTCGTCGACAAAGATCGCTGAATATCTTGGCCGTTATATTATACTTCCTTGCGATCTCGTGCCCCAAATTCGATTTGTAAACTAATTAAAAATCCAAGGCAACCATATGGTATGAAAGAACGTGGAATTGTAATTTCAGGAAGTGAGCCACTAAATCCCCGAAAACAGGGTCCTTATTTACCCTTATTATACACTTCCGACAGCCCAACTAATCGTAATGTTTTTTTTGTCTTTTTTTAACCCCCATTCCGGATGTATTGTATTCTACATGAATGTGGGAGGGACAGATTTTAATAATTTTTTGGCGGCTTTTGAGCGCAAAATTGTTAAAAAAATTTAAGGTAAAAAATTTTTTTTGATTTGAATTTTTTTGGATAATTTATAAAAAAAAATTGAAAATATTTCCCGAAATGTGTCTACAAAAAATTTTTCACTAGTCAGTCCGTAAATTTCCGTGACATGCAAATTTTTCGGACATGATCTGATTTGGTCGCAAATCAATTCCTGAAAAATCATAAAGATCAGCGATACTAGTCCGTCCAAAGAGTCGCTGGAGTGATTTCCGCGACATGCACTGTGCAAAAAAGGCCAAGGAGCGACATCCGAAAAAAGCCTATTGCACGGTGCAAAAAGCGAAAAATTGCACAGTGCAAAGGGAACCTTTGTTTTCTCACAGTGCATGTCGCCGAAATCACTCTAGCGACTTTACTTTACGGACGGACTAGCATTTTATTTTTTTCCATCCCCTAAGGCAACTTCCCCGAAATCTATAATAAAACACTGCTGCACAGTGCAAAATCCAAAAATTAAAATTTTTTTATTATCTGAAATAAAAATACGTCAAAAAAATCTTCAAATCCTTCACAAAAAGTAGCACGTAGATCTTTGACATAATTTCTTATGCCCTACGGCAAATCATAAAGCCGATTTTTCAGCCCTTCGCACTGTGAAAAAACCAAAAAAAATCTGCACAGTGCACAAAAAGGAGTAGTTTTAGTTTGTTCCTCCCAAACCAATGTACATACCCTCCAGATCTTTTGTTCTTTTATTCCATTATGTCATTACAGATGTCCTTCTGCAAAGAAGGCTTAAGAAAACTTCTTAAAAATCCTGTAGTTTTCGGAAAAACGGGTATTGTTCCATGACCTATTAGTATAATGACATGCCAAAAATAATATCCGTTTCCGTCCTTGGTGGAAATAACAAACCGCAGTGCCAAGAAGTTCAATAAAATGTATTTTGAGGAGGTGGAATTTGGAAAACAATGTTTGAAAAAATAAAAAAAACGTGAGATGTTTTTATAATCAAAGATGGGTCTTCTTTGATGACGAAATATGATTATTTTCGGGCTATATATATATTGTTAATGACTATTAGCCCACAGTGCAAGTATAGTAGTTGTAAGTAATCAAAATATCAAGTTGATCGAGCAAGAATTGATCAAGATATAAGCAATTCTTTCGGATGACCAAGAAGGTCATGAATAATATAATTTTTTTGAAATATGACTATTTTTTGGCCTCTAAATACACTGGACATAACTTTTATGTTAGAGCACAAGTCTTGATATGACAGCAAGTCAAAATATCAAGCCAACCTATGAAAAATTGGTCAAGATATACAAGATTCTTTCGAATGACCGAAAAAGTCATGGATAATATAATTTCTCGAGATTTTAGTCATGACAAGTTAAGAAACTATGACGTTCTAGAATGAGATTAATAAGCCCCAAAAAGCGTAGTTAAAAATCTGTAGCTAGTTAAAAATTACTTGATATTACCTTATCCATCAGATGGACCATGAATAATATAAGGAATCTGTTTTTTGTCTCTTGCCTTCCACATAAAAATTAGTTTCAAAAATCATTCATCAAAATGCACTCGAGTGTACCCAAAAACATTTCCTTAACATCTCCTTGCAACCCTAAAGCAACAAAAAACTATAAAAATTTTGTTCCAAACTCATCAGTCCGCTCTTGCCCAATGTAAGCAAAAATAATCGTAACAACCTAATCCGGCGTGAACTTAAATGCCCTTCTGAGGTTCGGCGGTAAACATGGGCTCCCGAACATCTTCCTTATTTCCTTGTCTTGATTGCACCGTGCACAAGATGTGGGGGATGATGCAAGTATGTAAACAGGGCCGCGCAATATATAAATTCTGGGTGAGAATAACAAAAAATACGTAGGGTTTGGTTGAAAACATTGTGAAAAACGTGTTGGGTGCAAAGTATTCAAGTTTCGAAAATAATGCAAATTTTTGAAAATTATGCAAATTTCGGCATTAAACCTTGTAGAAAATTTGGTCACAATACAGTCTTTGGAAAATGTTAATTGTAAAAAAATCAGGTTCGGATTATGCAAATTTTTCAAATTTATGCAAATTAAAAGAATTATGCAAACTTTAAAAATTTGAAAAAATTACAAAAATTACCGCAAACCAAATACCACGTATCCATGAGAATTGTAATGGATAAGTCTGTCTGACATGGACGTAATTATAATTTAAATTGTTTTTCCGTCCTTTTTCTTGCACTGTGCGCTCGTGAAACGAATCTTCTTGGTCTACACGGTGCGAGAAGTGCCGCATACCGCTGTTTTGTTATGAAAAACACACACAAAAGTGTTATAAACTGCCAGGTGAAGCAAAACATGTGACAATTTACAAGCGACAAGTGTTTAAACACGGTTTTAATAATGAAAATGGCATTTGGGGAATTTTAAAATTTTTCAATTTAAGAAAAAATGCCGCAGGCAATTAACATAAATTTTGTACAAAATGTTGTCTGTGAGGCACATTTTAACTCCAAAAAAGTTTAGCTCGCGCTTTGAGAGATATTCAACGATCTTCGCCGACGAGAGAGTATGGGAAATGAGGAGAGACGGTCCGAGAAAAAGATTTTGGACTGTATCATTCCAAATTTCTTGTAGAAACAGACAACCGAAGTTTTATTTTATACTTCAAACCGAATTTTTCCTCCATGAAATGCTCCAAAAAAAAGTCTCTGTCCGTCTCTCCTAATTTCCCATACTCTCACGGCGGCAAAGATCGTTGAATATCTCGGCTCTGCTTGGAAAGCGCAAGCTAAGATTCTTAGGGGTTAAAATTTCCCTCACAAACAACATTCTAAACAAAATTTATGTGAATTGCCTGCGGTGTTTTCCCTTAACTTAAAAATTTTCGAAATTCCCAAAACATGATTTTTTGATCAAAATATCTGAACCTGGTACTACGAACATTAAATCTACTACAGTTAGAACGGAAACGGATTACCCGACAAAGGGAACGCCGCAAGGAAAGTCCTCAAAAAGCACGGTCAAAACAGTAGAATTCACGGAAAAAACGGCTAATCTTCCTTGTTTAGAGATTAGACGCTTTGAACTTTTCGTCGCTATGTAAATATATTCTGCGTACAAAAAACCCGTAAATACAAAAAGCACCTGACTGTCAACAGTCCATGAAAATTTAAATTTTTCGAAAAATGATAAAAATAATGAAAATATTATAAGAAATGACTCGCCGTAAATTTGATAGTAAAAATTTTTACAACCAAAAAAAACTTTATTAAAAGACCAAAACAACTATTTGAATTTGAATCTCGCTTTTACAGCTTGGAATACGAAATGTCACAGAATTTTTGCTGTCCCTCGTCTTAAAACGGAATCGTAAATAGCTTGAAAAGTCAACTAGATTATAAAATACATCATCAGCAGTATTAATATTAATTTTACTTTGTTTTAAGGGCGTGCCAGAATCGGTTTTGCGATGAGGGACAGAAAAAAACTGTGCCATTTCGTCTAGCAAACCGTAAAAGCGAGATTCAAATGTATATAGTTGTTTCGGTTGTTTAAAAAGCAAAGGGTTCCACGGTCAGATTTTGGGGGTACCCCCCCCCCCCCCCCAGGGGCCGCGAAAAAAATGAAAATGGGGTAAGGGGGGAGTAAGGTCCAAAAACATGCCCGGCATCGGCCCGTAGTAACTAAAATTCTGAGTCTGAAAGCAAAAATTGGGTAGAAAACAAACATACGGTGTCGAAACCCCATCATACTGGCAGAGAAAACATACACAACTATATACAATCATTTTCAAAAGGTTTACAGCACTTTTCTAAAATTTCTTTTTGTCCTATCTTAGTTATGTTACATTTGCCGGGCGACTTGATATCTACGGGCCGGGCCGGGCTAAAAACAAATTTGAAACGGCCCGGCCGCGAAGCCATGTCTAGCTTGCGCCTTGCGGGAAGAGCCGAGATATTCAACGGTCTTTGCGGCCGAGAGAACGGAAAATAATGAGCACCCTGTCGCATCGAGGATCGCATCGCCGTAGAGAGAATGAACTGTGTCGCGGCAAAATCAAATTGCTTTCCACTTTCGACGCAACGACATTGTGCTCATTATTTTCCCGACATACTGATATCATTTCCTTTTACTGCTCGCGACATAAAGTCCGTAGAATTTTGCACGGTGCATTTTTGTTTTTTTTCGCGGCCGTCGCGGCAATTTCCCGTTTCTACCCAAGCGACATGCACTTTTCGGCGACCGCACCCGCGCGACATCAGCGAAAAAATTCTACAGACTTTATGGCGCGAGTAGTACTGTCTGCATAAAGACCACCCCAAAATCTGCGCAGTTGCCCTTTGTCAAATTAAACGCCCCTATCCAAACAAAACCCTCAATTTCCGCGGCGAGGAAGTTCCGTATTTGCATAAAACTAAAGAGCCGTTGCATTCCCGGAACTTTCTCTCCGTCAAAGTCCCCCCAATAATCCTGGAATTACTGGGAGAGCGTTGCTGCTTTGCTTGCTGAACGGTCTCTTAACCTACAAAACATGAAGGTTTAACCATAAACATGGCAATGAGATTAGAGGCGTTTACAATGTTTACGCGCAATCTTGCATAGAATATAAGTGGAGAGAAGGAAGGTTTAACGCCATTTTCTTTAATAAGAGAAAGCAAATGTATTATAACTGAAGCATAATTGGGTTATGTTCAAAAACGATAAACGAATTAACTGCAAAAAGGGTTTCGTTGCAGCGTTTTGGCCTAACAAGGGAAGTACCCCAAGTGCGACGCTCAGATTTTCTTTAAATTTGGCACACACACAAGCCACATGTTAATTCCTAAAAATTTTAGCTTGCGCTTTAAAGCCTTAACGATCTTTGCGGCCGAGAGAGTACGCAAAACGCGGAGATCAGAGAGAAAAACGCCGGGCCGTTAACGAATATTACTACACATTTTTTCCACTTCCAACTTAAAAACCGCGGTTGTTTTCGCAAACCGGGAGTATGTTGTTCAGCGGCTTGACTGTGGTAACAAGGAAGTTATGACTGATTTATGGACCACCACTTTTTATGTCTAGCTGTAAAACAAAGTGTCATTTGCAGCATGCGATTAGATGCAGGAAATGCTCAAAGTGCAATGCTCAGATTTTGAAGAAACTTGGTGCAAAGTTAGAATAATGCTTGATGAAACTGATGCGAGATTTCTAGCTAGCGCTTTGCAGAGACGACCGAGATTTTTCGGTCGAAAATGAGCAAAAATAAGGCATTTTTTCGCTGATTTGTTTCTGACTTAAGCAGAAACTAACTTTCTGCCCAAAATTTTTCAGGAGACAAAATAAGAACGTTAGGTATTGCAAAAGTCATGCACGCCTTTATCAAAAAGCCCAACACATGCTGAATTTTTCTAATCCGGTTTACGGAAAATTGGATTATGAATATCCGCTCTTTGTTGAAGGTAATTATTAATTAAGATATTTCGAGGAGGGGTAAAAACGTTTTAAGTACGTTCCAGAACATTGACTTTGCTACGCGATAAAACAGATGCTCTAAAAAATGGGTTTAAATTATCAGAAATTAGGAAAAATCTGAAATTTTTAGCGAATTTTGACTTGAAAAGTTTAATGCCTACTTCTACCGCAAATGGTCATGTGTTTCCACAAAAAATAATTTTTTTCTGCACAAAACTGGCAAATTTATGGCCGAAAAGTGTTTTTCTCTCTATCCTCTCTCCTCATTTTCCGTACTCTCTCGGCTGCAAAGATCGTTGCATATCTCGGCTCTCCTTGCAAAGCGCGAGCTAAAATTTTCAGAACTTGATATGTGGCCTATGCCTGACATGTGGGCAAAATTGAAAGAAAATCTGTGCGTCGCACTTGGAGTACTTTTCTTGTCAAAAGCAAATTTCAAATTTCTGTTTGGTGCTTTTCTACTCTTGTCCGTCCGTAAAGTCGCTGGAGTGATTTCCACGATATGCACTGTGCAAAAACAAAATTTCACTTTGCACTGTGCAATTTCTTGTTTTTTGCACCGTGCAATAGGCTTTTTTCTGCTGTCGCTCGCACTCTTCGTTTGTATGCACCGTGTATGTTGCCGAAATAACCTGAGCGACTTTTCGGATGGACTAGTACACACTGTAACCCCTCGTCATCGTCCCATACTCCCAAGAGAGATGTTCAGATTCCGTATCGCCTGATTGCAGCCTACATTGTCAACAACTTCTTCATGCGAAAACAATTCAAAGATGAGCGCGCTTTTTATGTCCTCTATGGAGAGCGATTGTCTCGAAGATTTTGAGATTAAAATGACAAAAAAATATTATTGGATAAATAAGTGTCCAAGAAATCCGAAAATCCCGCAAACAAAGGGATGATGTTTTGTATTTAGATCACAAAAGAATTGGTTTTTGAGAGCCACATAATTATTTATGAAGGGACTTTTCGAAGAATAATTTTTGAGATTTTTCGAATTTACAAAGAAAGGGCAAAAATGGGTGACAAACAAATTCGAAATTAGAAAGTCGTGTTTTGCAATAGCAACCGAAACATTTTACCGAAAATTAGGAAAAAATATGTCTTTTTTTGGCTGCCAAAATGTTTTTGCTATTTTAACTAAAAAATTGAGGCCGGAAGTGCATCTTTTGGTTGAAGCCGAAAAGGTGACAAAAATTTTCTTTTTACTTTTTTTGACACAAACTATTGATTAACAGCGTTATCATTCGTTACAATCTGTGACAACTCTTCCCGAATCTGTTCGACTCTTGCGCGTTCTGTTTTGGACACCCATTTATACGATGGAGGGTAATGTTTTCACAGAAATAAATTTTTTCCGACCGAAACCGGCAAAGTGCGTTCTTTTCTGACCGCACTCCACCTATCGCGTGCACTCTCGGCTGCAAAAATCGTTGAATATTTCAGCTCTTCTGGCAAAGCGAGAGCTAAAATTTTCAGTAAATTTAGAATAGCGTTTTCTAAGGCATATACGAGATTTTTGGCTCGCGTTTTGGAGAAAAAAACAAGATTTTTTTGGTCGAAAATGAGAAACCATTGCAAAATTTCGGTCGATTTTTGGCATTAAAAATGGCCAATTTGTTTGAAGTGCTGGGTACAATGTTTCCACAAAAAATCAACTACACGAAAATGACCAAGATATGGCCTAAAAGTGCGTTTTTCTCTGATCGCTCTCCACGTTTCGCATACTCTCAATATCTTGGCTGCCGTTGCAAAGCGCGAGCTAAAATTTTCAGGAATTGATGTGTAGTTTATGCAAAATATGTGTGCAAAATTCAGAAATTTCACTTTCGAACACTTCCTTTGCAACAGACATGGCAAGGGGGCCGGGCTTTTGGCATTTTGGGGCCCAATAAAAAGTCGGCCCGGCCTTTTTCCAAATTTTCAAAGCCCGGCCCCCGCCATGTCTGCTTTGTAAAAAAATCTACAAACATTTTTCAAAAAAACATGTTTTTTTCAACTTCCAAAATTTTTAAATACTCCCAAAAATATGATAATTGTATATCCTCAAAATACACTTTGTGTCCTAGTTTACTTCCTAATGGCCTTGCACTCTTTTTGGAATAAACAAAAAACACTTTTGAGGCCCAAATGGCGCGTTTTGGGCGATTAGTACCGGATAAACGCTTATTTCTTCAAAAGCGTTATATTGGGCGTCAAAAAAACAGACAGGATGTTACGAAAAATATGGTAAAAAGCAAAATATTATAATATACAAAAAAAATATTAATGTTTTTGAGGTTTTTTTGATGGAAAATAGAAAAATATTCTTTTTGTTATTTTTTAAAAATTAGAAAAAAAAATTTAAGGACAAAAAAACAGTTATGTTTGAATCTTGCTTTTGCGGCTTGGAAGACGAAATGACACAGAATTTTTGTCTTTCAACGCCCTTAAAACAAAGTAGAGATAATTTTTTGTATTTTGCCAACTATTTCATTATTTTGAACTGCTACTCCGTCCGTAAAGTCGCTGGAGTAATTTCCGCGACATGCACTGTGCGAAAACAAAAGTTCAATTTGCACTGTGCAATTTCTTGCTTTTTGCACCGTGCAATAGCCTTTTTTTGGTTGTCGCTCGCACCCTCACTTTTTTTACACAGTGCAGACGCCAAAAATCACTCCAACAACTTTCTGGATGGATTAATAGTTCAAAATAATGAAATAAATAGTAAAGTACATCCTCAGCAGTTGTAAAATTATCTTTGCTATGTTTTGAGGGCGTGGGAAGATAAAAAATCTGTGGCATTTTGTCTTCCAAGCCGTAAAAGTGAAATTTAAATGTAGTTGTTTTGGTTTTTTAAAGGACCAAAGCAACTACATTTGAATCTCGCTTTTGCGGCTTGGAAAACGAAATGTCAAAATTTTTTTGCTGCCCCTCGTCATAAAACTGAATTGGCAATAGTTCAAGAGAGTCAAGTAGATTGTCAAATACATTTTCAGCCGTTTTGAAATTATTTCTCCTTTGTTTCAAGGGCGTGAGAGAACTAAAAGTTCTGTGACATTTCGTCTTTCAAGCCGTCAAGACGAAATTCAAATGTCTTTTAAACAAAAAATTAAAATTTATTTTTGATTTAAACAAAAATTTTATTTAATATAAAAATTTTTTTAATTCATAAAAATCCCAAAAATAAAAATTTTTTTATTTATCTTCAAAAAATTTCATTTCCTCAAAATTTTCCTGAAAAACAAAATTTCAATTTTCTGTGATTACGAATTTCGGCTAACCCAGAGGCTATTATGGGCTCAGCACGTAAATAGACAGTAATACTCCCTCGGCCAGGAAGTATTATTATTTTTAAGCTCAATTTAGTTGGTACATTTTGGACAGTTGCAAACGCTTGAGTAAACACAAACTTTGAAGTAGGAAGGATGGGATTAAAAAAAGTTTTTCAAAAGAAAATTTTTTTTTAATTATAAAAAAATTTTTTTTGTAAATGAGAATTTATTTCTTTTTTATTTTAAAAAAATATTTAAAAATCCTGAAATTATTTTGGCCAAAACGCTACTAATTCGTCTGAAAATTTTTAATCAAACAAAAATTAATCTTTCATTTAAAAAAAATAAATTTTTTATTTAAAAAACCAAAACAAGTACATTTGAATTTTATCTTTACGGCTTGGAAGACGAAATGTCACAAAATTTTTTGTCTTCCCACGCCCTTAAAACGAAGTAGTGATAATTTTAAAACTGCTGAGGATGTATTCTACCCTCTATTTCGTTATTTTGAACTACTACTCCGTCCAGAAAGTCGCTGGAGTAATTTTTGGCGTTTGCACTGTGCAAAAAAATCAGGGTGCGAGCGACAACCGAAAAGGCCTATTGCACGGTGCAAAAAGCCAGAAATTGCACAGTGCAAAGTGAACTTTTGTTTTCGCACAGTGCATGTGTTGCGGAAATCACTTCAGCGACTTTTCGGGCGGAATAGTATTATATTAAAATACTTAACAAAACTTTGAAAAAATCAAAAAAGTGCTTAAAAAGGTATGGCCAAGAATTTCATCAAAAATAAGCAAAAAACTTAGCTTTGTTTAAAAAAACACGACTAGTCAAAGGCTTGGATTAGCAAATAAGACTCTGACAACGTTTCTGGCCACCAGACAACAGTTTTATAGATCTAAAGGTAATTTAATCCCCTTGTCTAGCGATAATAGCCCTTCAATTAACCGATTATTCCAAAAAGTGGGTCATAATCGTGTTCAACAACAGAGATCACATTTTATTATGCGGCAATTTGTATTTTCTCATCATTAAAAATAAAATTTATACTTCAAAACACTGGCACTTCTTCGAAAACACTGTAAAAAATAGAAGCAACGTTATGAAACAATTTGAGGCATGTGAGGATAAGAAATGTTATTGTTTCTTTGTTCCGCCGTTTCCTAATCCGATTAAAATGTAAGTCCAAATTGGGAAAAAAAATTTTTAATTTTGTTGTTCAATAACTAAGAAAAAAGTGAAATTTTGAAATGTATCAAATAAAAAAATACATAAAAATAAAAAAATATACAAAATAAATCAAAAAAAATGTCATTTCTCACAAGGAAAGCAATTTCTTGCTTTTTGCACCGTGCAAAACGATTTTTTCGGCTGTCGCTCGCACATTAACTTTTTTGCACCGTGCAAACGCCAAAAATCACTCCAACGACTATCCGGACGGAGTAGTATTTAAATTTCTTTTGCATGAAGACGGTGTTGCCATAATAGGCTACAATCGGACGATACGGAATCCGAAAATTCTCTAGGGAGTATTGAACAATGATGAATTGGTTTGTGTGTGTAAAAGAGTACCCAAGCACCACATTTTTTGAGCGTACAGAAATTTGGACTTTAATGACAAGGGAAGTACTCCTAGCACAACTCACAGATTTTCTTTCAGTTTTACACACATATTTCGCATAGGCGACATATTAATTCCTCAAAATTTTAGCTCGCAATTAGCAATGACAGCCGAGATATTCAATGATCTTTAGAGCCGAGAGAGTACGCGAAACGCGGAGACAAAAACACTTTTTGGCCATATCTTGGCCAACTTCGTGCGGAGAAAATTGATTTTTTCTCAAAATATTGTACTCAGCACTTCAAACAAAGTTGCAAGTTTTTATGCCAAAAATCGACCAAAATTTTGAAATATTTTCTCATTTTCGACCGAAAAATCTGATTTGTTTCATTAAAGCGCAAGATAAAAATCTCGCCTTTTTTTAGAAAATTATGTTCTAAATTTACTGAAAATTTGCCGCCGAGATACATAGCGATCTTTGCGGTCGAGAGAGTACGCAAAACGCGGACAGCGGTCAGAGAAAATTTTTCTAGAAATATTGTACTCAGCACTTCAAACAAAGTGGCAATTTTTCATGCCAAAAATCGACCGAAATTTTGAAATATTTTCTCATTTTCGACCGAAAAATCTGATTTGTTTCTGCAAAGCGCGAGATAAAAAATTTTCTCAGAAAATGTCTTAGAAAATTCCAGTCTAAATTTAATGAAATTTTTAATTCTCGCTTTGCCAGAAGAGCTGAGAATTCAACGTTCTCTTCGGCCAAGAGAGCGCACAATATGCGGAGAGCGGTCAGAGAATTACGCACTTTTTCAGTTTCGCTCGGAAAAAAATTATTTCTGCAAAACATTACCGTCCAAGGTAGAAATGGGTGTCCAAAACAGAACGCGCAAGAGCCGAAAAGATTCGGGAAGAGTTGTAACAGATTGTAACGAATGATAACGCTGTTAATCAATAGTTTGTGTCAAAAAAAGTAAAAAGAAAATTTTTGTCACCTTTTCCGCTTCAACCAAAAAAATGCACTTTCGACCTCAATTTTTTAGTTAAAATAGCAAAAACATTTTTGCATCTGCTCAAATATCCAAAGACAAAAATGGGTCTAAGCAGCCCTAAGGGCATGCGTTCTCAGAAAACTATCAAATTCAAGCGAAATTGGAGGTATTTTCAGACAAAAAATTTGGAAAACAATTGATTTTATTAATTTGAAAATGTTTTTTTGAAATAAAAAAAAACATCTTTTACTGTAAAATACGGCTATTCTAATTGAGAACGAAATGTCAAAAAGGTTTTTTACGTCCTGCAGCGTCCAGAATAAACTTTTGTTTATTCTGGACTAGTACATATACCCGTAGTGTGTGCAAAATTAGATGAAGGAGCCAGTACAGCTACTTTTGAATTACGCTTTTTACGGCGTGTGAAACGAAATGTCAAAAAAAGTTGTGTATGTCCTGCAGCAAAAACAATTGCAAACAGAAATGTAATCATTAATAAGCATGTAGAATGTCACCATTACGTTTTTCCCGTTGTTATTGTTACAATAGACAAAGAAACTTTTTGGACATTTCGTTCCACACGCCATAAAACGCACAATTCAAAAGTAGCTGAACTGTCCTTTTAAAATCTGAGCGTAGTACTAGTGATATTTCCCTCCTAAAGTCATTTTATCGCTCTGCGCAGACAAACACTTATCAACCTCGAATAAACATGGCTCCCGGGCCGGGCCGTAAAAGCTTAGCCCTGCCCCGGGCCGTTTCAAGTATGCTTAGGCCCGGCCCGGGAGCCATGTCTAACCCCGAACCACCCTCGTTCCAGTCTCGGTTCAAAAACTTTTTCTCAGAAATAAAAAAAAGTCATCCGCCGATTCTCTTCCCCGAACTTTCAATATTCAAATCCCCCTTCAAACCTTCGTATGATTGCCCTTGATCTACATAACACCCCAAAAAAGTCCTTTTTACGTGTCAAAGAGCAATGAGACATTTGGAATTCAAGTTGGAGGGAAAAACAAAAGAAATTACAACAAGTCTGGAGGGGTTTCGGCTTGAGTAAGCAGGGAACATGCGAAGGTGTTTCGGTTGGTCGCAAAAATAACAAAAAAAAACCAAAAATTTTGAGAGTGCCAGAAATAATGGTAAAGTTTGCAAGATCAATGTTGCAAATGGAAACAACGTCCTTTACAACAAACCCTCTATGTATAACAAACAGTTTCAGAGGTCATAATAGTCAATTTTACAGGAAATTACTTCAGGCCAATACAACTCTCAGATTTTGATGAAATTAAGCGCAAATTTAGATTTAGGTTTTCCAAGAAATATGCAAAAAAGTCAGCTCGCGTTTTCAGAAACAATCGAGATTAAAATAAATTGAAAAAAATTCGATTTAGTGACGCTCAGATTTTATTTCGATTTTGCACACCCTACGGGCGTACGGTACATATTAATTCTTGAAAATTTGCACTTTGCAAGAAGACCCAAGATACTCGACAATCTTTGCCGAGAGAGTAGGCAAAACGCGGAGAGCGGTCAGAGAAAAAACATGTCTTGGTGGTATCTTTGCCAAATTCGTTGGGAAAAAATTGATTTTTTGAGGAAACATTACCCTCTACGGTAGAAATAGGCATGAAACTTTTTATAGTAAAATTTGCAAAAAAATGTCGCATTTTTCCCAACTGTTGGCTTAAAATCCCGGTTGTTTCTGCAAAGCGCGACTTAGGACTTTAGCCAACTAAAACGTGGCAAAATTATTTTAAATAGCTTTCACACGCAACACCAAACTGTTCGATGACCCTATTAGGACTACTACAGAATTAGCAAACTCCAAAAGCCGTTCACTAAGTGCATTTTTTGGTCACAAATCCATTATGAAAATGAAAAACCAAATAAAAAACCCTCAATCTCGGCGTCATTTTCTTGACCCTTTGTTTGTAGTCTTGTTTTTGCATTATTTTTACATTTCCTTCCGTCTCATTATCCGCCGCCGACTTGCGTATAATGAGGGCTCACGGAATGAGTGACAGCTACTTCCCAAATTTTTCGCATCAGACGAAGCAAGCGTTCATTTGATGACATTGAATCCTAAGACAATGTTTCAGAGAACATTGTGAGGTTTGTTTGGGAAACAATGATTATTGGCGAAGTATAACTTTTTGAGAAAAAAGTGCAATTGTTTTGCAATAAAGGGCCAGTAAGGTAAGAAACGAAATGTCCAAAAAGTTTCTTTGTCTACTGTACCAAAAACAACGGAAAAAAATAATAGTGACATTCTAAATGCTTACTAAAAATTATTTTACTCTTTGCGACTCTGCCGCCTTTGCTTTCGCTGCAGGACATAAAAAAATTTTGACATTTCGTTTCGCACGCCGTAAAAAGCGCGATTAAAAATTAGCTGTTCTGTCCCTTTAATCTACAGTAAGACTCCTCAAAATCCACAAAAGTTTTTAGTCTAAACATCGGGGTTGCAAACTCTGCCGTTGTAATAAACAATAATTAAACTACAATTTCCAGATTTGAATTTGCGTTGAAACCTTTTCTCGTAGAGCAAAATTCCAAATACAAAAAAATTGGAAACTCGAGGAAAAACAGCTGAAAATAAATGTGCTTCAACCGGAAACGGCATTTCTCTTATCAAAATTTTCTACAATTCCCGTGGAGACGAAGCAAAACTTTTTGTCTTACTGTAGTTTACTTATTTGCCCTTAACTAGTGCTCAAAACTATGTCCACAACTTTAAAATAATAATAAAATATTTTGTTGTCATTATGAGAACATAATAACAAAGCAAAAGACATATTAGACTTGTGCTTAATACCCTTTCCTCTTAAAAGCCCTCAGGCTGAGAACAAACACAAGTTCAGGGAAAGGCCGAAAAACGGAAAGTCCGGAGGAAAACATTAATGTAAGGCGAAACTTTCCGGGAAAAACTTGTCTTAGCGCCTAGAATGGAAGAAAGAAAACGTAGGCTTACTAATGCTAAGCAAAATTTAAATAAAGGATGTGCGAAGAGGAAACTTGGCCCAAAAAGGAAGCAATAATTTGATAACCCAGAGGGAAACGTGACGGAATAAATTTGAAAACATTGAAAACGTTTGGGAAAACACTTGAAATTCAACATAAAATATGTTACTAGTCCGTCCGCAAAGCCGCTGGAGTGCTTTTTGGTATTTGCACTGTGCAAAAAAGTCAGGGTGCGAGCGACAGCCGAAAAAGCCTATTGCACAGTGCAAAAAGCAAGAAATTGCACAGTACAAAGTGAATTTTCATTTTCTCACAGAGCATGTCGCCAAAATCGCTCCAGCGACTTTTCGGACGGACTAGTAACAAATTCAGTCAATTTTCTGTAAAACGAATTATAAGCGATCAACAAAAAAAATGGTTACAGAAAGGTTTACAAGTGAAGTATTCCAAGTGTAACGCTCAGATTTTGACAAAACTTGACACAAAAATAGCACCATTCTTTCTAAGATGCATGCTAGACTCAGCACGCGCTTTGCAGAAACGACCGAGGTTTTTAAATTCAAATTTGGAAAAAATGCGACATTTTTTAAAAAAATTTTGGCATCAGAAGTTTAATGGTTATTTCTATCGTAGAAAACGATGTTTCCACAAAAAATCAATTTTTTCCGCATGAAACTGGCAAAGATATTACCAAAAGTGTCTTTCTCTGACCGCTTTCCGCATTTCGCGCACTCTCTTGGCCACAAAGACCGTTCAATATCTTGGCTGGGACTGCAAAGGGCGAGCTAAAACGTTCAAGATTCCAGACGAGGTTTATTTACAGTAAGCATGCAGAAATTGGAGAAAATTTCAGCCTTTACCTTTTTGACACAAAAAATTTTCCGAAATTTTTTTTGTTTAGGGTTTTTGTATTCAAATTTGACCGAAAATTGATTAAGAACTTAGCCCAAGATTTCACGGAATTCACAAATACATAAATATTTCATCAAAAAAGGCTACGGTAATCCCAAGCCACCAAACAGACCACCGACAACATTACCCACATTTTTTGGGTTAAACTTTTGGTTTCTCAGATGTGCACTAAATTTAGACGTTACTACAACGTCCAAAACAAAGTGCAAAGAAAGAAAACCCAATATCGGATTGTTTATTGACACATTATGTTGGTTTCTAACACATTTATCCCTGTTTTTTGACGCATTGGTTTCAAAAGTTGGCTTTGAACTTTGATGACAAGAATATTGGAAAAAAATTTGAAAACATGGGATTGGATATGTCATCGAAATGGCAAAAAATACAAATTTAATGATTTTGAATTTTGATTTTTCCGCATAAGTGCGAAATTTTTAAAATTTTTTCTGCACTGTGCAGAAAAAGTGAAAATTTTGGACAATGCAAAAATCGAGAAATAAAAATGTCATAAATCTCTCATTTGACACTAAAAGAGGTCTAAATTTTGTTTGCACAGTAAAATTTTGAAAAAAAAATTTTTGACCGCACCGTGCAGAAATTAAATGTCTATAATTTTGCACTGTGCAAAAAAATAAAGGGCCCAGGAAAGTCCCAACTTTTTCATTTGCCACTAGAAACACTGTCAATTCGTCGAAAACGAAGTTGAACCCTTAAAAAATTAGTATTCATTCGACAACTTTGTGGGAGGCGCATTTTATAGTAATCGTCTTGAAATTACCGTCCTCATTAATTATTCATTTCGAAACGGCTATCTAAAGACAGTGTATTTTGGCGTCGGACCTTTCCAAGAATTTGGAAGGAAAATATTTTCGAAAAAAAGAGGAAAATGCAAATTATCGCGAGATTTCTGACTACTATTTAATTATGATTGCAAATTTTCTTCATTAATCTGTCAAAGAGCAAATGTAGTGTAAAATTTAGTGTGCAAACATTAATTTAGAGAGCCATCATACAGGATACACTTCAAAAATCGCAACTTGCGGTTTGAAATCGCGGTTTTTAATAAAAGCTCGGGCGCGAGCTGCCGACATGAAAAATTCTGGCTTCTTTTCTAAAACAAAAAGTTTTTGCGGAATTCTCGAAATTGATGTTGAACAAGTAGAGGTTTAAAGTAGAGTATTTTACCCTTAGAAACAGCAATTTTTTGAATTTTATTTTTTGTCTAGTATAATAACAAAGACACGGTGTTAGAGCGTTCACACTTCTATTTCTATGTTAAATATTCTTTTCAGGCCCATTATGGACCGAAGTGAAGAGTTTGGGCGAGAATTTTCCCCAGTAACAGTCGCTGCCGACCTTCTCCTTCTAATAAATGAATGTGATCAGAGATGCCTCTATGAGGCCAGTAGATGGTAAGTTTTCCATCCATTTTATTCTTTATTTATATTTTTTAACTTTTAGGGCAAGTGAACAACTCGTTTACATGGAAGAAAGTATAAATAACAGCTTAGACTTTGATCTAGTCAGGCCAGCAATGGAAATTAGTGGCCACAAGAGGATTTCTATGGATTTTGCGCGAAAGTTGATTCAGAATTGTGAATACTATCGAGCGCGGCAATTTCTTCAAAAAACCAAGAGGGAAACACCAGTTGAAAACTTTTTATACTTCTTTTCGTGGTACATGGCAAGTGTTTTATGTTTTTTGGTTGTTCTTTAGGTGTCTACGTGAATGTGGTCTTGAAATTTGTTTTGTAAGCTGGGTTAGACGTTCGTAAAGGTAGAGGAAAGCAAAACTTATCATTTTCCGGCTTTGAAAAGAGCCTTTGCATCAAGGCGTCAAGTGTAATATAAATTGATGTCGTTTCGTTTCTAGTTTCTATCGAAAGCTGTTCCATGGAAAAATTATTCTTTGGGGATGCATATTCGAGCATTTAACAGGGTTATCTTCAGGATTTAACAAGCATCTTACATAATTTCTCCCATTTTTGTCCAGTGTAATATAAATTTTCCAGATCTGCCAGCGAAAACGGGCTGAAAAAGAGATAGAAGATCTTGAAAAGAAAGAGAATCAGAATGATGAGCAATTTTTCGAGCTGTGCAAAGAGATTGAACGTCTATATCGAAAGAATCCCGAGAATTTTGACGCCTATTTGTTATACTTGCAAGTTCTTTAAATTTTCTTGTGAAATTCCGCTTTTAGGCTCGCCCAAATAAAGCAGGATGGCCAACAGACCAAGGAGGCCAAGAAGTTGGTCTTGTCCGCGTTAGAAATGGACGTACGATGCTGGCCGGCTTGGGATTTGTTGTCCCGAATTTGCACTGAAGCCGATTTTGTGAGTATTTTGATTTTTTGTCGGTGTTTAGGCAATTTGGAGCAAATTCTATTGGATTTCAGACGGATCTAGAGCAAAAGCCGGCGTATCGAACCTGGCAATATATGGTTTTTGCGGCCGAAGCTGCTGGCCGTCTACAATTACTCTCAATGGCCAAAGACTTCTTCACTGAAATCAGCGAGACGATTTTTACTAGTCATCCATATGTCCTATGTTCTATTGCGACCATCAAAATTAATCTTCAAGGTAAAATAGTTGGAAAATTTATATTATTATAAGTATGAAACGTAATTTTTGGCCGAATTGTTTGGATAAAACAATTTTTGTTGTTTCTGCTGACGGATGAAGTAATATTTTGCCTTTTAGAGAACCAAAGCGCATTGGAATTCTTTGGACGCGTCCGAAAATTGGACCCATACAGAATAGATCAGATGAATTTGTATTCGAACGCCTTATTTATACGAGATGAAGAGCTGAAACTCACGGAACTTGCCGATTTCTTCGACACGAGCCACCGATTCACTTGGGAGAATTGCATTATTTTAGGTAGGAAATTTATATTGTACTTAGTGTATCTGCACGGTGCAAAAACTGTTTTTTGGTTTTTGCACAGTGCATGAAGTTATGGACCGCACAGTGCAATGAAAAGACATTTTGCATAGATTTAGTGATTTTTTGATTATTGCACAGTGCGGCTGTTTTTTTAATATCTTGCAAAAAAATTTTTTAAGGATCTTTAATCATGCAATTAGGCTTAAATTTAGTCGTGAAATGTCTCTCTCCAGCGTATTTTACACTAATTTTCCTTCAATTTTCAGCCAACTACTACAGTATCCGAAAAATGCACGAAAAAGCCATCGAATTCCTCCGCAGAGCCATCAGACTTCGGCCCGAAGACTCGCAGACCTTTATTTTGTTGGGGCAGGAACTTTTACAGACCAAGGATCATCAAGCCGCGACCTTGGCCTATCGGCAAGCCATTGGTAAGATGATATTAATTTTGGGTTCTGCCGCGAAAACTTGAAGTTAGTTAATGTCGGAATTGGTGATTTCAGAGAGCGTATGGGGTCTAGTTGTGTTTGCTGATTCTTTTTTTTTGGCAAAATTTGGTTATTTTTGAGATTTTTGGGTCCCACCACGATTTTCCTGATTTTGAGGGAAAATTGATTTTGAACTAAGGTGTTGGAAATGTTGTAAATAGTTTGTATTCTAATTTTTACCGACGGGTGCTAGAAGAATGCGCGTATTTTACAAAGAAAATTAAATTTTTTTGCGCTATTTTTTATCTAAATTTACCTAATTTTTTAGCACTCGATCCCAAATCCTTCCGCGCCTGGTACTGCCTGGGCCAACTCTACGAGATCCTCAAACTCCCCGCCTTTGCACTTTATTACTATCAACAGGCGGTTCGTTACAAACCGACCGATTCGAGGATGCTGATCGCCACCGGAGGAGTGATGCTGGTGAAGTTGAGGCGATATGAGGACGCGGAAAAGTGCTTCAAAAAGGCCTTCCAAATTGGAGATGTGGAAGGAAACGCGTTGACGGAGCTGGGAAGGTAAGATCTTTTTGATTTTTGTAGTTTTTGCCTGAGGCGATTTTTTGTGAAAAGGTAAGTTTTTTAAGGGAATTTGAAAATTTTGGTGGTATATTGAATAAAATGGGTTTAAAATACGAGGTGTTGTTTATTGTATCAATAATACCTTTCGTCTGTAAATACTGCTCTAAATTTTTTTTGAAAAACTTTTAAAAATTTCAAAATTCTTATTATTTTTTTTATTTTTTAGTTTATATGAACATATGAAACGATACGATCAAGCAGCACGAGCCTACGAATACTTCCTAAAATTATATTGCGATGAAACAAAAGATGTTGCGGTAAGTTTTAAAAATTTTTGATTTTTTTATTTAATTTGGGTAATTTTTGGAATAAAATCGGATTTTTAACCCTAAAAATTACGTTTCATGCAAATTTGTTTCCAGTATGGCGACGAGGACACGATCGCATCGGTGTGCAAGTTCTTGTCCAGCTACTATTTCCATCGGGACGAGCTCCAAAAGGCCTACGAATACGCGCAACGATGTCTCCACTTTGACAAAACCAAAGAACACGCAGCCCAAATGCTCCGGAACATCAAAATCGAACGCTCGAAAGACATCCAAGCACCAGTTATTGATCAAAACACAGCCGATATGAGCTTGATCCTAGACGCTGGATTGAATTCTTTTGTCCATCAGTCGACGCCAGCCGGCCCTCCGCAAAGCTCGAGGTGGGGGTTTGAGGCAATTTAGAGGCGTTGTTAGACATGGGATTAAAAATTTGATCTTTGAAAGGGATTTTTGGAAAATTGGTTTTTTTGACCAAAAAAGAAAGTTGAAGTCGTCGATTGTAGATGGTAAAAATATGTGGTGAGAGTATAGAAAACTTTAGAAACAATTTTCAGGAGGTCGCGCGACTTTTGAAATTAATTTTTTTTGCACTGCGCAAATTTTTTTTCCGACTGCACTGTGCAGAGTTTTTATTTTTTTCCTTCCGCACTGTGCATTGAGTTTTTAAATGTAAATTATAGGAAGATATAGTAAAACAAGGTGAAAAACGAACGACAAGGGAAGTAGAAGTTTTTACGAAAAGTATGGCAAGAGGAGATCAGTTGAAATGAATGGGATTTGACTATCGCATTTTCTTGGATTTGGTTCTGAAATATTCTTAACAGGCCGTGTATTAACTTCTGAGAATTTTAGCTCAGCATTTTCAAGTACAGCCGACATATCAACGAAAAGGAATTTCGCACTCTGCGAAAATTAATTTTTGTCCGCACAGTGCAGTGAATTTGAAACGTGAAATTTTGGGAGATGTAGTAGAATACAGAAACAAAAAAAAAATGCAGGGCGCTTTTTGAAGAGCTCGCAAAAAGTATGGCAAGAGGGGACCATTTTAAATTTTGATTTTATCAATTTTTTGGAGATGAAAATAAAAGGCAAGTATAATATAAATTTCGATTTTCCAGAGCCCACCCCTTCAACGACACCATCGCCCTGGACCAGTCGATAAATCGCACCAACCAACAACCCGACGTGAACGTGGATGAGGTCAGCATGGAAGACGCGGACGACTCGGAACAGGTCTCATTTTAATGGTTACAAGTGTTTGTAAATAAAAAGGTGATTAATAATCAAAAATAAAAAAAGAATAAAAATTGGAGCTTTCAAAACATTTAAAAGCGTTTCAAAAATGCTTTCAGGTCACTATTTCTCGTCCGAAAATACATTTCTTACTGTATGTAGTTAGTCCGAATACTGTTACAATTCAACTCATTTCTTTGTCGCACTGCTAAGTCGTGATGAGATGCTTGTCTGGTTTGCCGCTGGCGACAAACCAATTCGCACAGTGCGAAATGTTGTCGCTCCTTTTTTTTTGAAGAAATCCAAATTTCTTTTCATTTATTTATTCTTCAAAAACAATGGATCTCAAAGTCAAGTCAGCAAAGCTCCAGAGTCTTGACGATGCTCTCAAAACTGGGACGATCGTTCGGCTGAAGAAGCCAGCATTTCTCCACCAATTTGATGACTCCAGTCGGGGTACCCTGAAATTTAATTTTTG